>CAIGQZ010035027.1:15075934-15095066 GCA_903798205.1 Danio tinwini
GTGTGTGTGTGTGTGTGTGTGTGTGTGTGTGTGTGTGTGTGCGTGTGCGTGTGCGTGTGCGTGCGTGCATGTGTGTGTGTGTATGCATGTGTGTATGTGTTTGTTTATTTATTTAGAGAGAAAAAGCTCCTAGAAAATCTCTAGCCATTCACATTATCTCATTTCATCAGCAAGCTTCATGGGGCTCAGGAAAGAAATTAAATTTGTGTAAATGCAATACTGTTCATAGGTTTTGGAGGGAAAATATATATATATTTTTGCCAAACAGTGCTGCAATTATTTAATCAAAAATACTGTAAAAACAGTATTAATATAATTTTAAAATGTAAATAACTGTGTTCTATTTTAAAATATTTAGAAATGGAATTTATTCCTGGGATTGCAAAGCTTACTTCAGATTTTAATAGCTATGTTTCCATCCAAACATGCAAATTAAATTTATGAGCAAAACAGGAATATCGCATAAAGCAGCGTTTCCATCCAATGAGCCAAAGAGAACAAAATCTTTACTTTCTGATTAACTGGCACCAAATATCCAAAGTAAAAGCAGAATTTGCTGTGATAGGAGAACCTGCGTCAATCTTTTCTTTATTTAATAAATGACCTCAGAAGACAATGCTGACATGCAATGAACATGTGGTGGCTTTTGAAGGTGTGAGACACGGAGCACAGATGCTCTTGGTTCTGGAGGTAATTAATAATATAATAACACTAATACTGAAATGTTTAAGGCGTCTTAGAATGACCAAAGCAACATTTCAGATGTTTTGCGGTCAGCCTGCTGGTTTATCCTTTCACACACATTTTTATCATCACATCTCGGTTCACACAATTCTGTTTTGTTCTGTCAGGCTCTTATCTGGTCCTAGTCTGTTCTCTGACTAGTGGTTTTGGTTTGTTTGTTTGTTCACTTTGTTTCACATTTTGATAATGTTTTTGAATTCCTGTTTAAACATTGTTTGATTCACTTTGTTTCTTGTTTTGTACTTTTTTTGTCTCTGTTGTATTTTTGTACCTGGCCTGTCCCCTTATTTCTATATTAAAACTTAAAATTTCTGCACTTGGATATATCTTGTATTTTTGTAAGCCCATCGTGACAGTGCTGCAAAAATGTATTTATTCAGTTAGCTATTTTAGTAAATTTATCTTATAATTTATCTATAATTTTTTGTCACTTCATTTAGAATGTAACAATTCTTGCTATTAACAAACCATTAAATATGACTTTTGGCTCAAACTCCTAATTAGTTGCTTATTAATAGCTATTAATGTAGTCATTTGGTTTAAGTTTGGTTTGCTTTAGTCATTGGGTAGTATTAGAAATGAAGTATAAGATCATTAACATAGGCTCATTCTGAAAACGTTCCCCTATATACATTTTTGGAGATTGCGAATTATGTAGGCAGAAGTACGTAAGGCTGCATTTCATCTTAAAAACAAACGCTATGGGCTTACCAGCGGACCGCTTATCTCCCGCTGTTACCACTTTGTCCAGTAGCTCACCATTGTATATCGGTGGACTTGAGACACAGACAGAAGTTGACCATGACGACAGGTTTCGAGTCCGGCGAAGAATGGTTACAGAAAGCTGGTACGAAATTAAAAAGGCAAAAATACAATAAACAAGAATGTGGTAAAATATGAAAACATGGTAAAAATCAGGTGAGGGCTTTTCTTTTTCTGGATTGCTTTTGAAAACACTGTCGGTTGGGTTTAGCAAAGTCAGTGGGCGGCTCAATTGGTGCTTTTGGGTGGGTCAGTCGATCGATCAGACAGTCAGTCGACAGCAGCCTCTGGTGGATTTACGTGAGAAAAGCAGGTCCGAATGGCACCTGTGAGAGAAATTTGAGATCTCAAAAAGGATACAGTGGCCTCTGCTGGATTCCCGAAAAACAAAAACTGAAAAAAAAAAAAACAAAAAAAAACAAAAAAACACATATTTGGCACTCTCCAGGAATGTATATAGTGGTACGTTTTGAGAATGAGCCTGGGTTGAAGATCATGCAGAATATGTACAGTCAGTATCTTTATGATAGGCATTATAAGCCAGCAGTTAATAGTGAAAGCATGTATACTAAAGCCTTTTTTAGACATCAGAAAAACCATGACTTTTTTCAAGATTATTACTCTCACTTTTAATTAATTTAAAGTGTACTTGCTGAATAAAAATAGATAATATTCAATAAAAATAAAACACTAAATTAAATAAACCAGTCTTAAATAAAACCATTCTAAATGATCTGTCAGGACAATAACAACTCAGGTGAGAGTGAAATATGGCTTCAGTCTGTTTCTCACACACAACTGTTAATAAACGTTCATAAGAGTTGCATACTTTTGTGTTCTTTTTGAAGCTTGAAAATTCCAGACCTAATTCAATGAAAACGCTTGAAAAATTTTCAGTACACGAATCAAATCCATCTGTATTCCAAAAGCCAGAAGAAACTCAAATAGCTTTGGAACAAGATGGTAAGTAAATAATGAAAGAATTACAATTTTTGATTAAAGTCGATTTTACAGAACTCTTCAGAGAAACACTTGGCACTTGGCAAAATGGTCAGATCTCACAAACTTTATTGTGTTTGTGTAGATGCGGATGATAAATCCTGAGTCCATTTCCTGAAGAATTCTCTGAGCATGCTCTCTGTGATAGAATAAAAAACCCCACAGCTTAAGCCCTGACCTTGCGATAACACAGACAATATATCTCCTTCCTCCTGTGTCCCTCTCCATTCATCTATGTCTCCCATCGTTTGTCATTAGCTCTCTGCCTTTTTATATCATTCTAGGTCTCTTTCTCACTCTGTTTCTCTATCTTTCATGCTGTGTGCATGCTGTTTCTTCTCTCTTTCCCACGTGAACTCGAAGCCAAGGCCTCGGTCAGACCTCTGTGCACAGCTATCTCTCTCTCTGACTGAACACATCACACGCTTCACAACCTCTCTAAGCTACTTTTTCATTCTGCAGCTCTGCTACAATTTAACTCATGTATGCTATTACAAAGACCTAAGGACATGCAATTTTTATAATCATTGTGGGACATTGTTTGCAGTGAACCCTACCATATTTTGCCAGTGGGGTCAAAACTCTTTTAAGCGGAACAGACTACAGTGAACTTCTGAACAGAATGTTTGAGCTGAATTTTAATCAGTATTATCCCATTGAAGGGCAAAGAGCAGTAGACTCTCCACTGTCCTAAGCAGTTTTTTTTCCAGATTTCACAACATCAGTCTTGGCAGTGTTTGAGTAGTAGCTATGGCAAGACTGTATCATATACATTTCACGTCATATTATGCGATATACAGCTTTGCAGAGACCTCAGGCACGATTGATAAGGTTGAATGTGAATTTTACATCATCATTTGCGTCGCTCTGTGACACGTAACACTGAAATAGTACAGCAGAAACCCAAGCATGCCCTTTGTCGGAGGCTAGTATTTATCACAAAGCAATTAAACGTCACTGTCGATTTTGCCCAACAATGAAATCTTTCACAATTCCATTATTTCTCGGCATGAAAAACAGTCAAATACGGCGGAGGCACTAGGGAAATCTTGTGGAAGAACTTCCACTGTAATGTTAGAAACAGCTAAAGAATTAGATGTAAACATCAAAAAATATATAGCAAGAAATTCTCAACTGATGTTTTATAAAGTTTGTGCTTCATGTGTTTTACAAAAAATCTCAGGATTTTAAATGAAAACTACAAAAAACAAACATGCAAATTGTTGGAAAGGTTGTTATGAACCCCAATTTATAATGCTCGTCTAGGGAGAGGTTAGCAACATAAAAAAGACAAGCAACTCCAGAAGTACAATTCTCTATTCATTTAGAGACAAAAATATGTGTCTTTTATCAAATAAAGTGGCAACAAAAATCTAGATAATTAATTTAACAATATTCACTCAATCAAAATAATTAATCTAACAAACAAACAAACCAAAATAGAAAGAACAACAAGATACAAATTCTCAGCAAGTACGGGTAATGCTCGAGACAGAGCAAAAATCAGGAGAATGAGTCAGACACACGCTGGAAATCAAAGAGCCACAGAGATGCACACTAGGTTTGTGACGATGACGAAATTTCCCCACCGGTTAATCGACATGTGTCAACAACGGTAATACTGGTATCACCAAGGGGGTCAGGGTTTCCTCTTTTTTTTTCTGCTTTTAAATATCTTATAAATGCGTGTGTATTATACTTTCACTTTCAGTTTTTCGGAAATTGGCAATTCGGCGTCAAACTTAAAAAAAATCAACTGTTTATAAGCACAGAACTTTATTTAACATAACAAAAAACAACAACAACGATGCTACAGGCTGAAAAAAGCTGTAGAAATTGAAACCAAACAAATAACAACCATAGAAAGTAATGGAACAATACTTTTACTACATTTAAGTAATGGAACATTATGTAAAAAATCTAAAGACTACAGGCTAAATAAAAGTGCCTCATCAGAGCTGAACATCACTGTGCGGTCACCGAGCGCGTGTCAGTTTACAGCTTCTGTAAAGATCAGACAGATCACACAATCTAAATAAACACCATGTAAATGTATAAATATTTCGATAAGTATTGTTAATGGAATATTTATAACGATATGATCTTGCTTTTGATTATAACAGTTCAATTATGTGGTGCACAGTATGACTATTGGCCAACACCTACCTGTAAGTTTACACACTGCATAGATAGACTATAGGCCTACAGCTCTGGTGTGTTATGAATTGTGTGTTTTAAATGACAGCGAGACATGCTACATTTAGTTTTTATTGTAAAATATACATTATAACCCAGTACACAGTAAAATAATATTTTTTGAATGGCTTGCTATTGGCAGCGTATATAATCGTTAAGCTTAAGTAAGCTAAGCATATTTTTTATTAATATTAAAACACATTAATACAAACTAGCCACCCTTTGATTTTTTCATTTTCGTATATTTTTTATCAAACGAAAAATGCAATGATGTGTTTATTTTGGTTTTCAATTTATTAGAAGTAATCTAATTATTAGGCTACACAACCTCTACATTAGCTCTGATTGCATTTTTACAGATATCCTACAGATAGACTTTTTGGCTCAAAGACATTTATACCTGTTATTTTCAGTGCTGTATTTTGACCGATTTCGCAAAGGCTTCAGCTATTGCAACTGTCAGCTGTACCAGCCTCAGTTTTGCGACTTGACTTGTGTGGCGTCTAAGTATCGATGTCTGGATGACAGCGAGAGAGAGATGAGATCAGACCTCAGATTTAATGTGTGGCCGCACGTCACAGTTACTTTCCTACAATTATTTTTAATATAGGCTCATCTAAATTAACTTTTCATTCGATTAAAAGCCGAAATATTGCCAGACAAACAAAGCAACTTTCGGTTTTTGGAAGAGAGCGGCTTTAGTGAATAAAGTGCAAAAAAGAACAGCTGAACTGCAGAAAAAATGGTCACTGTGGTTGCCGCAATGGTTGCTTTGTGTCTCTGCAGTTGGCTTGTTAGTGGCGCGGCATTGCTAAATCACTTTTGTTTTAATTAAAAAAAAACATTATTTATTATTAAACATTGTGAGATGATGGTTGCGTGATTTTTTTTAAAATGAGGCACTTATTGCGGTTTGACCCTAAATCGTCCTCCATTCTCTTTCTGCAAATTCGACTGCTCTCGTTCTCCTCACATATATAATGAAATATGAAGCATTGTAGCTATGTTCAGATTTTAACTATAGTGCATGCTATCGTCTTAAGTAAATTATTTAGATTCATATTTTCCATTTAACTCAAATAAATATTGAAAAAGAAACACCAATTAATATAAAAACACATCTAAACGACAATAAAAATAATAAATAAATTTTAAAAACTACAACCCTCCCCCCCTCCCCCCCCAAGGAAAGAAACATTTTTTGCTTTTCCCATCTTTGTTTTCCTATTGGAAAAACAAGGAAAAATAAACGGTTTCTGGGAAATGATTTTTTTAAGCATAAAACCGTGAAAGCGCAATTGCCACCACATTTTCTGTTCCCCTTTTATGACTAATTTCTAGATGGTATGGCTGTACCATTAATGCCCAATGCATCTAATGCTGATTGTGATCAGAAGTATGTAAGGTTATGTGGTTACGTTTGATGCTTCACTGTTTTTAAGTGTGTATTACTGGATCATCATCTCGCTACAAGTAATCTCATAAAGGTATGCTAAAATGTAATGGCAAAACACATTAGCTTATTAGTTAACCAAGAAACAGAACATTAAAGCTGCAGTACAGAACATTTGCTCCTAAATTTCTTCTAGTGATGGGAAGTTTGGAAAGAAGGTGAAAGAATCTTTTCTTGAGTCATTTCGTTTAATTTGCCAAAATATATTTAAAATGTTACGAGTTTCTTCCAAACTCATTTACTACCACACCAAATGTTGATCACACTACAAACAAGTCATAACTAGGATGCTATAAGAAAGAGAAAATAATTCATCATTTCTTACGTGCAATTTTGTCTATGATTATGTCAGCTCACCTCTTCTAACAGGTCTTTAAATTTGAGTGGTTCGCTCACGTCTCACTGCCAGTCCTATATAAGCTTAACCAATGCACACAGTCTGAGACGAAAGGAGTCATGATTAGTTCACTTTTCGAGGCTTCTGGTTTTTGAGTCATCTATTCATCAAGTGACAGCATGTAAAGAGAGATAACTCAAACCCAAGGACTCGAGAAATTAATGGCTCAAATCTTTTTCCGGCTCTAAATTCATATGATTGGCTTCTGTCTATCACGCGATGAAAGAATGACTCAAACCGAGGACTCAAGAAATGAACTGATCAAATATTTTTCCGGCTCTAAATGCATATGATTGGCCTCTGTCTTTCATGTGATGAACAAACATCTCAAACACGAAAGAGGACTCAAAAAAGGAACTTTTCCTCCACCTGCACAAATATACACATGCACAAATGAATGAATTACTCCCTGTAAGGACTCATCATTCTGGAGTTACTTAAAAGATTTGTTCAAAATAAATGAATCATTCAAGAATGACCCATCACTAATCTTTCCAGCTTCTAGAGTTTCCCCCACCTCTCAAAAGATATGCTGATATTCACTCTTGTTTTAGCACAGGCTATATCTAACAGGTGATTAGTGATGATTGTCACTTACATTTTTACCAATTAAAAGGAGATACAGTATAAACGGGAAATTTACATACTGGGCAACTGTACAAGCAACACACTAGATATTGACTTATTTCTGTAAATGGATGAGACACAGAAGTTGTGTTAAGAGAATTTTAATTAATCATTAACAGGCCTGTAGCCAGCCTATTAAAAAGTGTGGTTCTTTTTTCTAAAAAAATTGACCTTTTCGCAGTTATTTGCCTAATTTTCTATTAAATACAAAATTTTTGTGACATTTTAATCATATTATCACACTTTTTGATGCAACAAAATTTCCTACATTTTTGTCAAAGTGCTTACCATACTATTTTATGTTTATAAAAATGTGGGTTTATTTACAAATGTGGATTCAAAATGTATGTTATTACAGTTTTATAAATAATGTAATGAGATTAGAATTAAAATTTTTTTACAAAGAAATCTGAAAAATATACTTATTTTTTTAAATGCTAATTTATCATCATCCATCATGAAAAAAAAAACAATTTGGAATCTGTTAAAATTTGTTTTAAATTAAAAACTGTAGCCTACAGGGAAATAATAAACTGGCCAGCTCAGTTCCTCAGTCAGAATTTGTCCATTTAAATAATAATTAATAAATAAATTTGTCTTTCTTCTATTGGTTATATTCACAATTGATGATGGCATACTTATATATGGGCCAAACTCTGGACTTTGTCAGTAGGGGGGGTGGGACACTGGGGCTACATCCCTACTAATTATGAGAAGTGTCATGTCATTTTTAATGACCACAGAGAGTCAGGACCTCTGTTTAATGTACCATCCGAAAGACGGTGCTCACTGACAGTATAGTGTCCCCTTCACTATGCTAGAGTATTAGGACTCATGCAGACAACCGGTTGAGCGCCCCCTGCTGGCCTCACCAACACCACTTCCAACAGCAACCTAGTTTTTTTCCCATCCAGGTACTGACCAGGCTCAGCCCTGCTTAGCTGCAGGATGATATGGCTGCAGGGTAATATGGCTGTGGCATCAAAACGGATCGTCAAAATAAAGTATTAGTATACTAGTTGATTGTTAATCGACTAGTTACACTAGAACCAGTAGAATATTTAGATGACATTTAAAAAAAAAAACAAGTGTAAATACACAAATCCTTCATGATTCATGTTTATAATTTTTAGAGATTTATTTGATTTTATCTTTTAATATTCACTTATCCTGATACACTACATAGAGACAAGTGAAAAAGCTGAAATATGCTTTCATTTTTCCTAACTTTCAAAGAACAATGGCAGTGAAAAAATTACTCAAGCAGTATTCAAAGCATTGCAGAACTGTCTAATGTCTCCAGGCACCAGATATAGAAGCAGTCAATGGAACAAAAACAGGCAGACCAATGACATTTCAGAGCATGACAAGGCACAGAATGTGCCAAAAGCGCAAATAGCAGATGACACGTCACTGATTATTTAATGTGGCCAAGAAATACGCAATAAAGCCATGCACATGAAAGCACAATCTGGCAACACAGGATATGAGACATCCCTCCCAATGCAGAACTGACACAGGCAATGATGAGGCCCATCTCTTTTCATTTGGATTTTGTTTTTAGCTTCATAAATTACATTAGGCACTGCATCTCTCAGTACAGTGTGCTGCATTTATTAATGACTCAAGCCAAGAACAGGGGCGCCGTCTTCTGATTCGCTGTCTCCTTGAGGCACAACGCCCAAAGAGCAGGCAAAGCAAATTAATTGGATGAGCAGAAATGCAGACAGTGGAAAATTGGAGCTCTCGAACTCGTAATGCATTCATCATTTATTTTTCTTGCTTTTGTGCCATTGCTTGGACGCTCACTGTTTCTTAAATGTATGCTCACTGCAGTGTGCCCACAATTGCATTTCAATTTGTCTTCATTTGGGCACTGTTGCTTGTACATTTAAGGTTTCTTTTAAACTATTGATGACAAAAACACCCCACATTTTTAAAATAAATAGCATTTATTCATTATGTAGCTGTCCAATCTGAAAGATAAGGAATAAATATCAGTAGCAATAAGGTAACTTACTGTTGTTAACGGTTGTTAACGTTAATGCATTGATTTGCATTACTAGCATTGAGCAATAGTGTTTTATTGTATTGTCATTCATTGTTAGTTGTAAGAAAAACTAAAACAACTATGTACCTATGGTATTTGAAGGGCTATAAGCACCAGACAATGCCTCTGGTATGCTATAATATGTCTTCTACTACTCTGGAAGATCCTCAGGATCTTGTACCAGCTATGTGTGATTGTGCTGCAACAACAGCAAACCTGAGGCCAACTGGAGCAAATTACTGGCTTTCCAATAATGTGAATTAGCTCACCTCTGGCTTTTAAGTTGGTCGCCTTCAAACTTTGCCACAGGAGTGGGTCACATTAATGTTTGCCTAAGTAAAATGACAGATAAAATATGTTTGCAGAAGAATTCATGGGCTGAGGCTAAACTAAATTGGATACGTTTTTGGCTTTCAAACTGAGATAGCATTTTTGACATTATAAAATGATTAAAATGATTGTGAATATTTTTATAATGTTTTGTCAGTAAGTCTTATCTTTAAAAATGCTAGTGTGGACAAACACAATTAACAAATGGAATCCTAAAGCAAAATATCCTTTCAAATTTGATTTAAGCAGCCAGAGTATCCAAACTGAAACACAACAAATCTAAAGTCATGTTTTTTTTTTTTGTTTACACCTAGATAAAGTCTGGATATGGCTCTTTATAAAACTCTTGACTATAAGGCTCCTTGTAGAACATAAATTGGTTCCTCCATAGGGTTGAGTATCATTTGGAGTTATTTCGATAGCAGTGTTAAATCGATACTTTTAAACCAGTGCCAAATTGGTGCGTGAACCGATACTTGTAAGCCATAAAATTATGATAAAAATTATATTTTAATCATTTTAAATGAACAAAATAATTAAAGTGTATAGTATACATTAATTCATATTTTATATATTTGATTTGCATTAATATATTTCTTTTGATCATTTGTTTGTTAGCTTGAATGCAAGATTTGCATTATACAATTAACATTACATTAGGTTACCACTAATCTGTGGAAAAGATCAGTGAACTCTTCCTAGGGTTGGGGGCTTGAGACGTCACTGAGTACTTTTACATGAACACCAATACTCCAATATGATTACGACAATACTCTGATTAAGAGTCTACCACGTAAACATACATTTTTTTAATGACCTTAAGCCGACTAAAGTCATAATTGAACTAAACAGAAATCAAATTAAGACCTGTGGAGTATGCATATTTTAGGGGCCCTATTGAAGTGCAGTACAGGCACGTAACCATCTTAGTCAAACTATTACCGTCATGTAGGACTTTTCACCAAAATTGGAGTCAGAATATTCCATACACACAGCTCTTTGACACTATTCTCTGGATCTATATTGTGACACAACGCGTACCTATCTGTGCCTTTAATGCACCCCTTGATGCTTCTTATGTACTTGTAGCAGCACCAGTGGCACCAAAATTTATATGCTGATTCGGTCCAGTGCACACTGGTTACATTTCGGTACCCAACCCTGTTTCAACATGGCATCACAGAGAAAATTGTTTATTTTTAATGTCATTGCTTGTACCCATTGCATTTTTGTTTGTGTGTGTGAAATCAGATTTGCATTTATTTATTATTTGAAGTATAAATGCTAAATGAAAGTCCATACCAGACAGCAAACAATTGCAACTGACACTTTGTCAGTCTCTGTCAGATCAGTATGTTACTCCTTTTTGCATCTCATCATTATTTGGTGCTTGTTTTCGCTGATTGGACATGTTCAGACAGCTTTTATTGGGTCATGTCTGAGAAGCGATGTACTATAATCTGATGATTGTGTACTTTAGTAGGCATCTGTCGGTGATGCACAAATTACTTTAGACATGTTTTTCTTTCCCCTCGTTTAGAAATTGTCTTTATTTTCCTTGTGGAAATTAACGGTGAACTTTGGCAACTTGAATTTGTTTACCAAAGTCTATCAGTATATGATGAGTCATTTACATCATTAAACAGACTTAAAGTGATGACTAATCAAGTCTTAGTAACTTTTTATGTCAACCAATCTGTCAGCAGAGGACTAATGATGCTTTCCAGAAGCATTGCTTTGGTCACAGTATTTATTCTAGTAAATCATGAAAAAAAATTTCATTACTAATATAAAGGGTCATTCTATAAACGAGCAGCAGTAATAGTCTATAATACACCACTTCAATACAATCAGTTTGTTAGAGATGAATCAACAGACACTGCAGCCTAACAAGCTAAGCTGAATTCGACTAATGAGAACACAACAGCACAAATACAGGAATGCAAACTCATAACCCAGATTCAAATAAAGAGAATCTGCTAAATGAAATCAATAAAAGGGAAGCGATATGATCATTATGGTGGGTAAATAAAGGGGACGTGAATGCACCGTAATGGTTGGATGTCTGAATAGCAAAGGAGAGACAGATTGTGCCTCTATATGAATTGTTGTCAGGATAATTACAAACTTCCTTTTGCCCACTGAGGCTTAGCCAAGTTCTCCTGACGTGCATTTCTCTCTTCCTGTGCCTCTGTGACAAAGTGTGTGCTCTCATCTCTCATTCTGACCGCCTTCTTATTCATCAGCAGCATCAATTTATTATCAGATGAACAAAAACAGTCATCACATTATCTGTAGGGACGATCATTCAATTGAAAGTTGAAATATTAATGTAATCAATGGCAATTCATTGAGGGATGACAATACAATCAGAAGCATTCTGGGGAGAGAAGAAAAATGATTGTATTTACGCATCTTTGTTCTCACGGCAAATCACACAGCAGAGAGGAAAATACCCCTTGATGCCGCTTTTCTTGATTCATCAACACGCACACTCACAAACACACACGGTAAGTGCAATTACACACTTTGACAATGATGGCAAGATAACAACTGAAATTTCTTGTTGCTTGAAAACGGCTCATCATCATATTAATGGCTGAGCAGATAAAATATGTCATATATTCTGCCAAAGCCCAAATTCCCACCACTGAGTATTCAAACAGAGAGAGAAAAGAAAAAAATCTCAGTTTTTCCATTACATGTTTTTCTGATTCTTTTCAGATTTGCTATTCAATCCTCTCCCCTCCTGACACGCTGTAATATATCCAAGGCAACTGCTGAATATAAATCAAGAGTTTCTTCTACGAAATATGATAATCTGTAAATTAGTAATAATTAGAACTGAGAAACTGTGGATTACGAAATGACCTGCTTAAAACATATCTGCATTAAGAGAGAGAAGTACATTGACTTTACCTTAACCCCACATGCACACACGTGCACAAACACGAAGCCCATCTGTAGCAGGGTATTAAAAGATGGAAAATATAGTGAACATCTGACAGAATATTACACTTAGATATTTTCAGCATGCCTTAAAATAAAGGAGATTGCATCTCACCCACTCTTGACTTTATAGCAGATCCTTGGCATCACTGTAATACAGTATCATGCATTTTGATGGACATGGTACCTTTTTGCATTGGAGAGATTTTCGAGGGCTAAATTGTAAGAATTCTAACCAGAACAGGCAGTCCTCTCTCTCTTTCTCTCTCACTCACTCACACACACACACACACACACACACACACACACACACACACACACACTTTCTTTCTATGCTTTGGTGATGAAAGTCAGCACTTGCAGTGCAAATAGCCCATTATCAGAAAACTGTGCCATTTATGTCTCAAATCTTCATTTTTTTTTACCATTTCATGTAAAAAAGGTTACTGGGAAACTTTTCCCATCTGAGGTTTAAAGTACCGGAACCAGCAATGTTGTATGCTGTTAGAAAAAGATAATAAAAAAATACTTTTGGCTGCACGGTGGCTCAGTGGTTAGCACTGTCGCCTCACAGCAAGAAGGTTGCTGGTCCAAGCCCTGGCTGGGCTAGTTGGCATTTCTGTGTGGAGTTTGCATGTTCTCCCCGTGTTGGCGTGGGTTTCCTCCGGGTGCTCCGGTTTCCCCCACAGTCCAAAAACATATGCTATAGGTGGCTGAATTTGGTCGTAGTGTATGAGAGTACGTGTGAATGGTGTATGGATGTTTTCCAGTACTGGGTTGTGGCTGGAAAGGCATCCGCTGTAACAGATCAATTTTAACAAATAAAAATACTTACAGGTTGTGGTTCACAGTCCACAGCTTTGTTGGTTGGAGGAGTTTTAACCAGAGGCTCTCTGAAAGCTCTCCTTTGTCAAAGGTTGACTGTATATTTGTTATAACTCTCTGGAACATAATTTAAATTAAACTGTAAACACTTCTGTCTTTGTGTTGTGTCCTTTGTAGGCCCAAATACAGAAACAGAAGAAGCTCTGTGGAAATAGCAACGTTTGGACGGCCTTTTAGTATTCTGTTCTATAACATTAAAGTGCATCTGGCCACGCCCCGTTGCTGCACAGGGTGTGTATGCGTGGTGAGTGCGTGTAACCTGAAGGATTTATGATCTCATTAACCGGGATGTATTTTTTGTAGTCCCCAAAATCGTTCAATGTAGGCTTTGCTAAGCTAACTCTGTAAAAGCCAATGTCTTCTTTTGCATTGAACTTTGAGCATATTACATTCAGGGATGTTGGTTATCTTCACACAGCTACATTACACATCAATTAAAGTTTAAAATATGATATCATAGTGGACCACCCCTTTAAAGTTCTACCCAAGTGATAAACTGTAATATATACATAATAATAATACCCATGAAGATACAATTCTTGCACATTTTTCTGAGAATATACATTTGGGGACGGTCACAATACATGTTATACACCTAAAATATTTAAATCAGAGATGCCCAAACTAGGACCCATGGGCCAAAGTTGGCCCATGGTAATCTTTGATTGGGCCCGCCATCCTATCTGTGAAGAGAGGGATAATGATGGGGACGGTTTAGAGATTGTAAATTCAAATTTAATGTAGTAACCTTTTATTTGTTGTTTTATTGTTAAGCTACAAAAAAAGCTAACTAAAAAATTAAATGTTTCAATTGAAATGCTGTGATTTAGTTTAAAATGTACATACTGTCACCTGACGAATAGAGGACAATGCAGAGACTTTGGTGAGGGAATCAAGGCAAAGGCAGATTCAGATTGGCTTCCAATACGTTATAATTTTAAAAGATATACTGCATTAGTTAATATGATTCAAAGTAATGTTTTCTATTTGTTTTAAAATATTATGAAATAAATTAGGAAATTACCCATGGCAAATTTAAGGTGAAATAGTTTCAAAACATATTTTACTCCAACTGTGTAACATTCAAAATGTTGACTGAATATTGCAGTCCTGAGAGCAGTGAAGAAAAAGCAGATATTAACCATACCAACACAGCACGGAACACGAAGAACTGTTATCTATTACGTTTTGTATATACACTCAATTATGTTATTAGATACACATATTATACTGCATGTTAATGCAAATACCAGTCGCATGACAGCAACTTCATGCATATAGACATGCATTAAGTTGTTTAACAATCTGTGGAAATTCCAACTGAGCATCTGAATTTGTTAAAAATGTGATATAAGTTGCTTTGAACCTGGCTTATTTGTTTGTGCCAGAAAGAGTTGTTTAAGTTTTTCACAAAATGCTGATCGACTGGGTTTTTCACAAACCACCATCTCACGGGTTTATATAAAATGGTTCACAAAGACAAAATATCCAATGAGCATCAATTCTAAGCGGAAAACATTCATCAACTCGTGTTGATGCCAAAAAAGGACACTTCTAAAGGCAAAACAACCTGGTTCTAGTAAGGTGTATTTGATAAAGTGTCCTGGGCACTTCACTGCCTTTGGCTTAAAATACATCGTAGACTCCAACTACATGGCAAAGAGAGCTTAGCGTGCTGCAACTTAAGAAAACACATGTACACATGTAAACAGAAAAAAACTAACAGCAAATTAAAAAAAAACATCTTCATTGGTTTGACAGCACAGGTGTCACAATAGAAAATGCACTGCAAATCCTCAATACACATGCACATTTTGATCTGAAGACAACAACAAAAACAAGATGACTGAAGTTAGCATGTTGAGTTTGTATTATATTTTCCTTTTCATCATTAGCCTACTAAAGTGCCTAAATAATTCTTGAAATATTATTCTCATCTGTAATTTATTTTGTCCATGTTCTAACAATTAATAAAGCATTGCAAGTTTATTTTCATAAATGATACTGTAAATTATTTTAGTTATTTTAGCTTATTTGATATTTTATTATTTAATAAGTAGTTATTAGTTTAGTAGTTATTTTTATCTTATTTAATAACGTTCCACAGTTAATTGTCAGATTATTTAAGCTAGCAATATGCAAAAGACGTAGGAATCGTGTAATCAGGGTGTTAAAAAAAACAACTCGCCTTCAGGTCACCTAAAACTTCACTGACCATTAGTCACTGCACAATAAGCAAATCTCTGCTGGGTCTGTCAATTTTTTCAGTCCATCCTCTTTAACTTTTCTGTTGTGGTCCGTGCTATTCACATGTGTTGTGAGTATTTTCTGCGTGTGTCTTAATGTGCTTGTGTGCTGAGGATTTGCAGCACATTTTATATTCAGGTTTAAGGATTTACAGCATGTGATGCTTTCTTAATTTGCTGGTGTTTTTTCTATTTGCATGTGTTTTTTTAAGCTCTATCAGCCACCATATCCATCTTTCCCCTGTGACTCTAAAGATGATAAAGCAGGTGTATAAGAGCACTGACGGGATGCATTATATTTTCATATGCTTATGCAAATACTAGTGCAACACATATCTCAAGCTCACTTAGAAACATCTAAACAAATGTTTGAATATTAAAGCTTTATGAGCAATATAATGCAGTACTTTACTCAACACATAATACAGCAGAAACACATCATCAACCATCAACACTGTATGAAATGTATTGCCAACATATAATTTAATATCAAATCATTCAAAGTAATATTGTGCTCATGTAATTTTAAAATGATCAAATATGAGTTTCCATCTAAATGAAACTGAAACAGAACTAATCTAAGTTAACTGTAATCTTATACTCATTCTGAGAAATTTAGTTTATGGATATTTTTTGTGACAAGCATCTTTTCGCAATAACAGAATGTGGCTTCAATACCTTAGGCAACATATTTTTTGAAAGGGCCTGATTAAATGTCAGCAATTTGAGTTAGTCATTTAACTGCATTGCTTTGTCTGTTTTGTCCCAGTTAATCATGCTTTCCATCCCAGAATGCACCACTAGCCTGCTTTAATAGATATGCTTATGTGTTACTGATAAAAAGAATGGAAAAGGAAGAGGAACAATATTAAAATGAAAATGGCCTTCTGCTATTACAGGTTCAGCAGGGCCATATCCAAACGTCAATGTGATGTTTTAATCCGTTATTTTTATTTTTCATGTCCTATCCCACAATGACTATAGATATTTTTCTTCGCTTATGCATGGAGGCCACCATAACGGATGCTTCAAACTTCCATTTTATAATTGCAGTAATTAATGGAAAATGTGGACATTAAAAGCAAGTAAAAAGATTAGAACTTTTTTCAGAGCTGTCCAAATACGTTTCACCAAACTAAATGCATCAAATTGCCAGAAATTTGGAGCATTCTCCCAATGTCATCTTATGAAAAAATATATATCTACATGACATGACTTCTATTTAACAATAATGTCCAAGAGGATAAATAATGATAAAGTACATTTTCCCCCACAAAAACGTCTGATTTACCACTAACATTCAAAAAGCAAATGAAACCTCATTTTATCCACAAGTACTTTATTACATCATGGAAAAAAATGGTCTATCCTACACTTGGTGCTATTTTTCTAAACATTATCTGTGGTACTTTGGTATAATTAGCACTTCTTGTGTGTAGTCTATTTATGTTGAATCGTTTAAAGGGTCACAAAACACCAAAACACATTTTTGAGATGTTAACAGTAATATATATATGTCCCATGTTGCTAAAAAAAACACTATTAGGACACATATATTTTGCTAAAAAGTGAAAATTGGTTGTTTTTGTGTTATCCAGTTTGAAAAAAAAATTTGAAGCTACGTCACGGTCATGCGATCTGAAAATCCAGCGTGGAGACTGGATGTCTGTACTGGTGGGTAAAACGTGACATCTTTTAGTTTTCAGAATTAAATCATGAGAAAGACTTGGTTCGAACCTATCAGCGCTCTATTGTGAATGAGGTGCAACTTCATTAATATGCATGATATAGCTTCAAAGACAGTTTTTACCTGTTACAGTGTTCAGAGAGATGCCACGTTGTGTTGCCAACCGTAATTAAAACAAGTGAAAGAAGAAGAATTCTTCGGAAACATGGGTCGTCAGTGTTGTGTTTAAAATGTGCCACAACGAAGGTTTGGTTTCCATTTCCCCGTGATAAGAGCATCAATCACATGTGGACATGTGTGAATTACAGTAGTCTGCTAAGACATGACAAAAATATGTTTGTAAGGAAAAATTTTTTTACCCGAAAGCTTGAAATGGTGAAATCTGGATTTGCCACTCCTCTCCTTTAAAAAAAAGACGCAGTTCCAGTTCCTGTTAATTGTCCTGTCTCTATAGATTTGGTAAGTGAGCGATCAGTGTTCTTTGTATATGCTTCTCCAGATGGCAAAGTTAGTATCGTTAGCAGTACTCTTTCAATTTTTAAAGACAGAGCTTAGTCAAAATGATTTAGTTACTAAGTTTACAGTACGTTAATATCACTACAATATTATAGACTGAAAGATCTGCTGTAATTGCTGCTCTCCGAATGTAAACATGTACAGTAAACACCGTAATTAAACTATTAACGTCTTATAGGATTTTTGACATATTTTGTGACAGGATAGTCTATAAACGCATGGCTTTTTGACTCTATTCTCTGCAACTATTGAGTCTCCATCTACCGAGAAATGAGGAGGGTTTTTTATCGCATACGGCATGCAGTATCAAAAATTCCATTAAAACAACACCCTTCCAGCAGTTCATACTCTCATCTAATATCTTGGTCACGGGGGGCATGCATGAAATGTTCCTGAATGAAAGTAAAAGTACAGCAGTTAAAGTGCCAAACTGCAGTTAAAGTTCTTAAATTAAGAATGAAACACCCACAATTACATGAAACTCCAGAGGAAAAGTGGATAGCGTGGTGACGCAATGACTTTAATTAGATTATATGCTATAAGATGTAAAACAGGATCATGAAAGGAACACACAAAAAGAAACTAATGTAAATATCTTAATCCTATTATTGTTTATTCAAATTAAGGCAAATAATTTGATGACAGAAGTCCATGTAAACGTAGTCACTGTCTATCTCCCCGGCGTCTGTGTTGCCGATGTGAAAATCAGTGCATGCATGTACTAAAACTCCCCTTTTCATGCAAACCCTTCTCTCTTTTGCCACTCGACACTCCCACCTAAACAAAGCTGGACTCACCAACTTTCCTGGCTTTCTTTAAACTAGAGGTGTGAAAACACCCTGCACCCTGACAGGGGAAGGGGGGACGGCTTCCTCATTTGTAAATTGCTTTGGACAAAAGCATATGCTAAATTACTAAATGCAAATGTAAATAAGTGTATGTGTAAAGGACTTTAATTTAGTCTTAAAATGTGGCTTAGAGCCAGCACAGTGGATTAAGACTTAAAACTGAAGCTTGATTTCAGTCACACACTTCTCTTAATTAGAGCAGCGTGTCACTGAACTGAAGCAGCTCTTTGCATATAAGCAAAAAACTCAATTAAAATTTCATAAACAAACTGTGACATTCTAATTTGAGTAACACAGATTGTTCTTGTGATTTGGATTGTTCTGCATCACACATTAACTTAATGAAAGGTTGCTGAATGTTATCACACTCTGCATTCTAGAGTCAATATGTTTTCTCCTTAATTAGTCATGTTTTAGAATCTGATTATAGTAATTTAACTCAT
>CAIGQZ010035027.1:15102733-15116586 GCA_903798205.1 Danio tinwini
ATCTATCTATCTATCTATCTATCTATCTATCTATCTATCTATCTATCGTTCTATCGTTCTATAGTGTATGATCTTGTTAAAGAAAAAAGACAATGTAAGGCAGAGCAGACCTTAAGTAGCATGTGAACAGTTGTGGAAAATCAATAAAACAAATGGTAAATGAAGAAAACACACCACAAAACCATGACAACAGAATCAAACATGAATCAAATCTTAAACATTCCATTTAAATTAAACTCAAACATTAACAGAACACATCACATTTTTTATTTTAAATTAGATGTTGAGATTATTTGACCTCACTGTGTCTCTCAATGTTCCTGTTCATTAGTTTTTCTCAGTGGCTTTGGTGCATTTCTCATAACACTATTTACATTTGCACAACAGTTAATGCATTTCTCAAAACAATTAGTACAAACTCCAAAAACCTAGTGGATAACCTGCAAAAGCGTGTCACTTGGTCAAAATGGATAGCTCATTCCTCAAAAGCAAGTATTCATGTCAATGAAATTGTCAGTGTCATCAAGATGATAAGGCCTGACACCATTGTTTATGAACAAGATAGTCAAACGGATTTGTCATGTTTTCATTATGACACTTTACTGCTCAAGACAGCACTATATACTATTTGCACAGCCATTTGAAAACCACAGTAAAGTTAGACATCACTGCATTTAGGGAGGTATCTCAGTACAAGACACTAAATATGTTTCACATTTTTACTGTATTTGCTCTTTGCAATTCTAATTTATTCACAGCATTGTGTAAAAGAATAAATTCACCCTTATTTACAACAAACAAACTTCCTTTGGGTAGAGCTGTGCACAACTGTAAACAATATTGCAGTACATATTAGAACTGAACCTACAGCATACATAGGTCATTCATGAAACTGTTCAATTTAGAAGACATTTTCAGAAAAAAAAGTTTTAACTTTTTTAAATAAAATTAGCTTGACAGATTTTGACTAGTTAAAAAAAATAGTATGTAATGACTCAAGTAATTAAATGAGGACTATTAGTTTTATATGGAATGACTATTTAGCATTCACAAGTTTAGTAATTCTGACTGACATGACATAAGCAAATGATAATGTTGTAAAACAGCAGAGAGTGGTATGAAAGCAATTGATGCATGTCCAAAAGTATTCGCAATTTGTTGGAAGGAATGAGAAACTGCTACTATGATGTGCACAATTGACTAATTGTTTTGAGAAATGCATTAACTGTTGTGCAAATGTAAATAGTGTTGTGGGAAATGCACCAAAGCGACAGAGAAAAACTGTAATCAGCATCATCTTTACACATCTTAGAAATTATAATGAGAAAGAAACTTTTACAGAAACCCTATTATTTTCTGACATATATGAACGAATACTAGATTTCCCCTGCCGACTTTATGTTAATCTATAAATTAAATAAGTGCTGACTATAAGCTTCTCATTGACATACAGTACATGCAGATCAGACACTCCGTTTAACATACAAAGACCCTCATTCAACCCCCAACACACGTTTACAAGAATTTAAACCGTTAATTTGCCAGCTATATGAGAGGGAAAAAAATGGATTTCCCTTTCCAGGCCTGAACTTGCAGGATAGGGAATGAATTAACAGCACGGCGACAAGCAGAATATGTTATGAGCCAAGTTTAATAGGAATATGGGGTTATGGTGCTGTGAAATTGCATAAGCTTTCAGTTTATAAAAATGTTCAGTGACTGGTAAACTCTACCGGAATTCAAAATAACACATTGGATATTAACTGCTTTTAGAGATTGTGGACATTTTGACACATTATCCATTCTGGTGATGGCGGAAAAAACGTGGCATGACCAGATCAGATGTTTAAATTCATGTCTTGTCTGAAGTTGTTCAAGTATACAGAGGCATGAATTCTCGTCTCTGCAGGGACAGCACATAGAAATGCCAGTTTTAAACTTATAGTAAAAGCCTGGAGGTGAACCATTGCTTCAGTTGGTCTAATCTAATTTCTTGTCACACCAGAAACATCTAAAGAGAAACATGGGATGCAATAAATTATGGGGGATGCTTCTGCTATTCTAGCCATTGCATCGGATCTGCATGTAAATAATGTAGAGCAGTAGTATCGGTATTGCGGTTAGCAAATCCGTAAACTACAAACAGGATTTGAAATTCTCAGCCGAAGAAATAATAAGGATGGAAAATCCTGTTATGAAGAAGCGCTGCTATCAAAATTCCTGCAAATGAACTTGCTGGCACAACTAAAATGTTTTTCTTGTTTTCCGAATGTTTGGTAGAGGTGTAATCTTACACCTGTCATGTTCAAAAAACTTTCCAATTTTCCAGATTTTCCCTCGAGTTTGATGTGTAGGGCTGGTGAGGTATCTTGTAGCTCTACCTGCAATCCGTTTGCCTTACTGCAGCCCACTTCAGTGATCCATAAGTTTGCCAGAACATGAATACTTTAAAATATAGTTTAATATTACATGCCACGTCTGAAAGAAATAATCGATTGTTCAAAAAGATTCAGAGTTTTATAAAAGATAATAACAGCTGCTATACACGAAGGCACTTCCTTTGAGCCGGTGAAATTTGTTTTTACCAGTCTGACACACAGATCCCTGACAGTGTGACAACAATATAAAATATGAACAGACGCATGTAGCATCTTTTGTTGGAGAGACTGTCAAAGCAACTAGAAGAATAACAAACTTCTTTAACTGCTAAGTAAAAGTCTCCGATACTTTAGCTGTACATAAAAAAAACACATTTGTTCATTTTCCTTCAGCCTAGTTCCTTATTTATCAGGGGTCGCCACAGCAGAATGAACCGGCAACTTTTTCAGCATATGTTTTACACAGCGGATGCCCTTCTAGCCACAACCCAGTATTGGGAAACACCCATACACACTCATTCACACACACACACACACACACACACTCATACACTACGGTATTTAAAAAACTGTTACTACTTGCACTTTAGACACAACACTGCCTGTTAAATTAGCTCATGCTAATTAAAATAGCTCACATTTAAAAACAATGCATAACAAAACAAAAGTTAAAGCAGTACAGATAAAAAATAAACCAATAAACGCAAATGAAGCCGTTGTTTAGAGTGAATTTAGAACAGCTAGGGCTCAATTTTAACGATCAAGGCGCAAAGTCTAAAGCGCATGGTGCAAAAGCATTAAAGGCCTTGACAAATACACTTTTGCTATTTTAATGGAAAAATACGCTTTGAGCACCGGTGCATGGCCTAACAGGGTTGTGCTTATTCTCTTAATGAGTTATGGGTGTGTTTTGAGCATAACTTGCATTAAACCAATCAGAGTCTCACCTGACATTCCCTTTAAGAGTTTGTTGTGTCGCGTGCACCATGTTGCATTTGCTAGTTACATGGTGGACTTTGTATGTGGAAAAACTGAACACTTTACTAGCGAGAAAACAGTTAAATAGACCATCTACAGTGTAAGGATAAAGAATGAGCCTCCTATATTCAGCCTCTTTACTTTCTCTTTATTTTACTTTTACTCTTTACTTTACTCCCTTACTTTTGTGGAATAAGGAAACGGTGTTGAACTCACTCCACTGAAGACATCCATCAGCCTACATATTTAATTTTGTTTGTCAAGCGCAGATTTGTTTCAAAACTATTTCTAAATTCAGTTCTAATTTCCAACAAATTAATAAATGAACAATAATAATGAAGTATGGTCAAAAAACTGAGTTATATCCAAACACACATCCTATTCTTATGCCCTATATGGAGATATGCCTCCAAAACTCGACAGGTGGACAAATCAAAGCTTGTTTTTATTAAAACAAACAGAAACATGCATATAATAAATAATACTGCTAATAATAATAACATTATACAAATGCAAATTGTCATGAAAAGACTGAAAAAACTCCCTGACATGAAGACATGGAGGTAGTGGTTTTTATATTTATGTAGAAAAGAATAATTTTTGTAACATTTTAATCCTTTACTTTTTTCATATGTAAAGATATTGGTGTATTGATGTGCATCCTGTGTGTATTAAGCAATGTGTACATGTTTTGGACCTGCATAGGCGCATAACTAATGTGCTCTGCACTGGACTTTAGATGGTCAATGGCTATTCTGAACTATTTCAGTTCTTCAAAATAGCAACCCGCCAACAATGCATCTTAACACATCTCCTTTTTGGGCCGGAACACCCATGAGTCCACAAATGAGCACCAATGGATGTTATTTAAACAACGTGGCACAAAATGTAAAAAAAAAAAAAATAGGGTTGCACTGGTCTGTAAATAACAACAAATTGCACCATACACATCTTGCGCCTTATTGCGCTAGGTGTATGATAGGGTCTCTAATCTTTGAGTTTGCTTCAATGAACATACAGTACTGTACCTGAAACAAGTTCTGCAATATTCCCTTTTCAGTGTGGGCTTTGATTCATGTGCACACATCAATACTTCTAAATGAGAAGAGTTTATTTGACAAAGAAGGACACTGTGTCAAAATGTGATTAAATCAGATATAGTGCCAGCAGGGGTCACTCATACTTCATTAAATAAATATTAAACAGTTAGTTTAATTTACAGTAAATGTGTAATGGAACTGCAGCAACACACTGACATTGACTACGTTTACATGGACATCAGTAATCAAATTATTTGCCTTAATCTGAATACGACAATAATATGATCAAGATGTTTACATGAGTTGCTTTTTGAATGTTCCTTTCATGATACCGTTTTACATCTTATAGCACATAGATCGATTAAAGTCATTGCATCACTGCACTATCTACTTTTCCTCTAGAGTTTCATGTAATTTCAGGTGTTTCACTTGTAATTTGTCGATTTTAACTGCAGTTTGGCACTTTTACTTTCATTCAGGAATATTTCATGCATGCCCCTCGTGACAAATGAGATATTGGATGTGAGTATGAACTGCTGGAGGAGTGTTGTTTTAATGGAATTTGATACCGCATGCTGTATGGGTAAAAAAAACTCCTCATTTTGCGATGCATGTGTCTGTGGTCCTTCACTGACTTGGTAGTGCTGAGAATAGTGTCAAACAGTCGTGTATGTGTATGGAATATCCTGTTACAAAATGTGGCAAAAATCCTACACAATGGTAATAGTTTGATTGCAGTGTTTACATGTCTGTAGTGCACTTTAATAATGCGGTTAAAATCGTTGTCTTAATTTGATTTCTGTTTAGTTGGATTTTGACTTTGGTCGGATTAAATTAATCAAAAATTGCTGTTTACATGATAGACCCTTAATCAGAGTATTGTCATAATCATAATCATATTAAAATCGGATTATTGGTGTCCATGTAAATGTACTCATTGTGATAATGGTGTACTGTAGGTCAAAGGGTATGTTTGTAGAGATATTTTTACAGCTCAACTAATCACAATCAAGTACTGAGACAATTTTAAAAACAAGTTCTGAAAACAAAAGATAATTTAATATATATTACATAGAAAATCTGTGTTCACACCTGAAAAACACCTTAAGAAATTGTGATTGCTAAACATCAACTGGAACTATTTTCATTGAAAGAGCAAAAGTAAACAATTCCTGGTGAAACAGTTTGAAATGTCAGCATTGATTGCCATTTCCTCAGAATCTCCATCACACTCATCATACATGACAGCAGATTAGCAGTTTATTGATTATGCTTTTGCTATTTGTTTACACATAGTTTATCTGAAAGTGCCCTGAAGCAACATTGTAAAAGGTCACACAGAGTTGCAGGTCCTTTTTTGTACAGGTGTTGTCACTGTGTATGTCCTGCACCATGGTACATAGCTCTACAAAATGTATGCTTACTAATTTTGCTATAAATCTTAGGCTGCTTATCCCTCATGTTTGTCCAAATTCCTAAAAGTGTGTATCCACCAACAAGTTTGTGGGTTGTTGAAAATGCCAGCCACTCTTAGGAAAATACTCAGCTGTAGAGACTCTTAAGAGCAATTTGGAGGAGGTCTAGTGTTGCGTAGGTGCTGCGTCTGTATGCTGAAAAATGCTGCCTTCAAAGGATGCATTCCAAGGCAGGAAGGCATGAAGGCACGTCCGAATCCTAATCTAGCTTGTCTTTCTGTCCCCTGGGACCTTCATCCGATTGATTTTTGAAGGCAGCAAGGATGTACTACGTATATCCTTCACCGCCTTTGATGTCCCACAACCCACTGTGTTCCATTCCTCACAGTTAAGCTAAAAAATAAAGATGACAACTTTTTTTTTACATTTGATGTCCTTTCCATCTGTAAGTCATTCATTAATTCATTTTCTTTTCAGCTTAGTTCTTTTATTTATCAGAGGTCGCCACAGCGGAACGAACCGCCAACTTATCCAGCATATGTTTTACGCAGCAGATGCCTTTCCAGCCGCACCCCACACTGCGAAACACTCATACACTCTTGCATTCACACACATACACTACGACCAATTCAATTCACCTATACCGCATGTCTTTGGACTGTGGGGAAAATGGAATTGAATTGCATAGCTTACAAGCAAAGCAAAAATGTTATATAAAAAAATAAATAAAAAAGTTTTCAGTTTTTAGTTTAAAATTATTTCATGTAAAGGTCCCCTTAGACTTTTCGTTTTCTCATTCAACTAAAATAGTGCCTTACCAAGTAAGCTTGCAAATGGATGTATGTTTAAATGCACTTGAAAAGGAAAAGGGCTGAAAATGACCATTTTCAGCACTATAAAGGCACAGGCAGGGGAGGCCTGGGGGTGGCTGAAAGCATACAGGGATCTGTAGAAGACTCCTCCGTGTTTCTCCTTTATCTGATATTTTGTCTTATTAAGTGATGGTCCCCGAAGAAGGACTGCACTCTTTTCTGAAGAGATCTTGGCAGTCAGGTTTGCAAACCCATTTGAGGATCTTAAAGATGTAAGTGGAGAGCTATTAGTGGTAATGCAGGCAACAAATGCTTAACAACTAAAATGCTTTCTGCTGTCTATGTGGACTGTTGGTATGTTTTCATACAAAGAATATTTTTCGCCCTTAATTGATCACTTATAATGGAGTCATTGTGGAGGGTACTCGACGATGTGATCTGTGCATAAAACACCTCTGAGTTTTGTGGCTTGTTTGGCTCTTTAATTTAAGATTGAAACATTTTTCACATCTCTTGACACCATCAGGCATTATCTGACAAGCGTTTTATCCTTAGAGGTGAGCGATTCAAACAAGAAATATTGTTGTCCTCCAGCTTCTTTTTCCTTTCCAGTTCTTGTGTCAGCACTTAGCCAGTGGAGGGTTCTTAAGTTTCCTACGGCTCTTTGATAAAATTATGAAAAAGTCAAATTATAGAGGAGGAATTAGTTTTAAATAAATAATTGGATTCTCAATTTAGAGAAGATGTTCAATTTTAAGTGGAAAGATTCCCCATTCCCTTAGGGAGAGTTTGGAATTCATTTGTCATTTTCTGCGCTGACACCAAAAGATAGAAGCAGTCCATACAGCTAGTATGAATCTTTAGCAATATGGTTTAATGTGGTCAAAAAGCCTTACAGCAACACTAAAATTAAAGAAAAATTGCATAGAATATGGAAAAAGCTTTCATTATTTAGTCAGCTGCATGCCCTTTTCAAGCCCACATGCTGTTATTTACAACACAAAAGAAGGTATTTTCATATAGATTTTATTCCATAGAAAACAGATCAATGGTTTACAAAAAAAATATAAAATCAGTTCATATGTCTCATGCAATAAAGTCTTTTAAAGCAGACCGATACGTCTACACATTGATTTTGACTGATCAAGCTCAAACCTGAAATCAACAATGCTGAAATTATGCATTTCAATGTCTTGAAATCAACAATGCTGCAATAATTAATTATATATAATTTAAAAGCAGAACCCAGGGTTGAAAAAAAAAGAGCATGGTTTAATATGCTGATGTTAAGATATAGCTGCCTGATGCTGAGAGCCGAGGACAACCAACATGACACTCTCTGATTCAGCTTTAGTCATGTGGAAAATTAAACAAAGAAAGGAGCGGCAGTCAATGCAAATGCCGCTAGGGATATTTCAACTTTAGAGAAGGTGGAATCGAATTCTCATTTACTGCAGATTTTCGAGCTTAATAATTTCACCACTCACTTTCCTCCCATTGAATCTGATTTATCATCCATTCTCACAATTTGCCTTTACATTTTAAAACATATAATGTATTAGCTAGTGTTTATGTTATTTGTATGTTATAACTTAGCTACTCATCAAAAATGCATAGACAAAATATTGATTTCAGTTTGAATTATTTTATAATTTTACCTGTTATGCTCCATTACCTATGATTTGGCAAAAAAGTCTCTACCTATCAGAAAACTAAATAGTTAATAAAAAAAAGAATCTAAAACAGTCTTAAAGGTGCAGTATGTAAGTTTGACACCGTTTGGTTGAACTAGGTATTGCACACCTGGTTCAAAACACACACAAATGCAGGTTGCCAGATTGATGACACCAACAACAGTGTGCCTGACTGTTAAGCTTAAAGGTTGATTTAAGGCTAAAAAAGCAACGACACTTGCTAGAAGGAATATTTTGCATATTATAAGGAGTTTTTGTCCTAACCAATGCCTCGAAGTGTGGTTTATTTATAAACTAATTTCGAGAGGATCACGTGCTTATGATTGAACACAGCTGGTACCGCATTAACTCTGCATATTGCGCCAATCAGATGAAAACTGACACACTATAAATTACCAGAGCTTTTGCTCCAGTCATCTTCGTTTGAGGAACGCCCTGCTCTGCACCAGCTGCTACTGCTACTGCATCTCCAACTATAACTCCAACAAAAATTTCATGAACAACATCAAGCCTAAACTTTCTAGATGCAGACGATCCAAGCCATTGCAATGAAACCGAACCCTCACCGCTCTCCTAGCGGTGCACCAGTGGTAATGTACATAGCGCGCTCCAAAGGGAAGCCTTGCCAAAAAATAACCACTCTTCAACAAAGACTAAACATTTTATAAATCTTTGAAAGACGAGACTAGTGCAAATAGAATAAGTTATACAAAAGAACTCACCTCTCAAACATCCTGCCTGTCCACAGATCCATATCATTCTAAGTAATCCAACTGCAAGGGTCCAGGCAATCCAATCCGCAAAATATTAGTCCACAGCATAGTCATACGTAGATAAACATGCATTAAACGCACTGTTATCATCCAAACCACTCGCTGGAGTGCGTTCAGTAGCGTCTCCAGTCATAACAACAGTGATTTAGTCAAAAATGGCTGCCGGCCTTTTGATTAACATTTCTTTGAGCCAATAGCTGAAAAGCGAAGCATTACCATCCAATAAGCTCTAAAACTTGAGATGGTCCTGCCCTCTCTCTTGACAGATTAAAGGCTCGTACACACCGGGATGCTTTTCGTTTGCATTTATCGTCAGCGTTTTCCAAGAAGATTAACCCTTTCTAGTGTTGAGTTACTCCGCTACTTTTCTTTCTTCAGCGTCGATTTACTCCGCTTTTTTTTCCTTTCCTTCCTTCTAGCGTCGAGTTCCTACGCTACTCTTCCCTATTTTCGCATAGGCCATCACTCCTCAACTCAGACTCCCACGGAGTCTCCCCGAGTTCGACTACATCGGAGTCATGCCCCACCTGCCCACTTCCCCCCCTCTCCTGCAGGAGTCCTCATCACCCAAAAACATACCCCGACTCCTGCAGGAGCCCGCCCACCCCCACTCCAACCCCCGCAGGAGCATCCCTTGCATCCGACTCCCCCGAAGTCACCACTGCCTTCCCACGCCCAATTCTCAGACTCTCCTAAGAGCCTGCTTCCAATTTCTTTCCTTCAGGAGCCTCTTTCCCTTCTCACCCTCAATTATATCCAGCAGCCGGATATAGCAATAATCCTTAGCTTATTGGAGAGTTTCTTCAATACGTGGCTGCTGTGCCGAGCTAAAAAGCATATTGTGGAGTCCTCGAGACCCACCTGAGCTCAAACTATCCTCTCGCCCTCTAAACGGGAAGAAGCCCCGGGCTCAAGGATATTCTGAGCTCAGGGCTCTCTCCCGGGACAACATGCCAAACACACTTTATTACCAATCATCAGCTAAGTGTGAACTCTTGAAATTATATTTTAGAAATAGCTTCTATTTCTTGCAGCTAACAGAAAACTATGATAATGATCACCTCCTCAGGTAAACCTCATGTGCTTTATTCGATGTTAAATGCTAATAATGTGAGTTTGAATGGCATTTTACATGACATTTATTGATAGTTCACCTCAGATCTTGAAAATAAAATAAACTGCTTGAAATTGAACTTTAGAACTGTGTCTTGCAAGCCAACACATATTAGTGATTCAGCATGTACATTTAATAATGTTCAAGAGGTTTCGTTGGAGTGCAGTAAGTGCACTATGCTGTGCTTCTGAATGGCTATATTTAAATTTCTGTTGTGCTACATCTGGTGCAAACAGTCACATTGCTTATCATTTAAATTCTTGTCACGTAGCATGTTGTTAGGACATGGGGTTACAATGTAACCTGCCCACCTAATGTTTACATTCGTAATATTTATATTATTTCCTCATTAATAACCACCTTATGTGTAACTCTGAATCTACGTCTCATTTCAGAGGCTGCTGCTGTCCACCAGAGGTCGCATTTCATTTGTGGATGCACACTTTGATGGTCTTCCTGACTGAATGAATGATATTTTCCAGCAAGGCAACCCGGAGTGCTGAAATATAATTGGCTAAACTGGCATTGTGCGGGTTAAATGACCGAAACAAAGACAGATGTTCTGGCATGTAACATGTTTTGTTTTGCAGATGAACAGCTATGTTCACTTAGCATATTTCCTAAATATCTGCAAACATATTATGGTATTTTTATGCTTTAGAAAAGTCAAAAACTAACATACATCACCTTTAAACTACATTCATATTTGTTTATATACATATTTTGCAATCAATTCTAAATTCTAAATGTTTGGCCTAATTTAAGTGTGTGGCATTATATATCTATTTAACTATTTCTGAAAAAGTGTTAAACATGAATCGGACAGCATTTTATACAGTTATTATGTCAGTTTAATAAAAAATAAAGTAACCTGGGAATAACCTTATCATATATTTATTCATCTGTAATTTGCACTGCAAACATAATTTGCCCAAAAAGGAAAGTTGTCTTTTTTAATCTAGTGTTCATTTCACCTGGAAACTTCAATGAAATATACATGGGTACATTTTTGCAGTTTTGTAGAAATGTGGGCAAAGCCAAGTATTTCCAATGAGCATAGCATGTACACCTGTTAGCAGGTTGGTTTAGCTCATGACATAAAGTGGGGGGAAAAAGTATTCCACACGTCAACATTTTTTCACAGAAAAGTATATTTAAAGGTGCTGTTGACTTTTTCACCAGAAGTTGATAACAACCAAAGAAATACACATGAAAAGAAAACAAATCTAATTAGTTTACAAATGAAGTTATGTGGGCGACGCAGTGGCGCAGGTAGTGCTGTCGCCTCACAGCAAGAAGGTCACTGGTTCGAGCCTCGGCTGGGTCAGTTGGCATTTCTGTGTGGAGTTTGCATGTTCTCCCTGTGTTCGCTTGGGTTTCCTCCGAGTGCTCCGGTTTCCCCCACAGTCCAAAGACATGCGGTACAGGTGAATTGGGTAGGCTAAATTGTCCGTAGTGTATGAGTGTGAATGAGTGTGCATGGATGTTTCCCAGAGATGGGTTGTGGCCGGAAGGGCATCCGCTGCGTAAAACAAATGCTGGATAAGTTGAGGGTTCATTCCGCTGTGGCGACCCCAGATTAATAAAGAGACTAAGTTGAAAAGAAAATGATTGATAGAATGAATGAAGTTATGTGTAATAAAATAAAAATGACAACAGGAAAAAAAACACATACTGTACACACATAAAGAAAGGGAGGTGTAAAAAGGCAGTGAAAGCCCAGACAGCAGCTAAACTCTCTTAGAAGATATTCAGCAACCCTCTGCCCTTTGTTAGTGTAACTTAATATTAGCTGCTTCAGTCCGACATCTACATTATCAGGATGATGAAGATGAAACCAGAGTGGACATTTCAGCAAGACAAGTATCCAAAACACAGCCATTAGAAACATCAAGCTGTAGTATGACCCAGCCAATCACCTGACTTGAATCCAATAGAAAACGAATAAGAACATTATTTCAGAAACAAAGGGTGCTGAAAAAGGTGAACAGTCAGTATGTGAATACTAATGAAATAAGCTCTCCAGTATCTTAAGACATGACACTAGACAGAAAATCACTCTGCAAACACATATAAATACATTACCCACACTCACTCAAATACTTGAGGGGCAACATAAGTATAAAATCTTCACAAAAGCTTTAAAGTGTCAAGCTATCAGTTTCCTTTTGTTTCCAATGTTCTCTCGCGCACGATTAAGTGAAAGCCTATAAAGTATAGATGGCGAGTGGGAGCTGATGGCTTTGTGTAATGATGCTGTATATATATACTCATGTGCGTAGGTTTGTGAGAGATTGTATGCTGTGTCTGTGGCCATGTCTGCAAGTGAGTCTGTGCTAACGTTCAAGTTGTTGTTTGGATGCTCATTGGTGTGCATTTCATTGCCAGTGTGTTTGCGTAATGATGCTTCCCTTTAAATTGTCTTTTATGAGCCGAAATGATGCCTGCTGCTCGGCATTCTGGGTAAATGAGGGGTTAAGGCCGGTAATGGTGGGGACACTCAGCATGGAGGACGGAACTAAGATGGCAATCCTCCTCCTGTTTTTATTCTCCTTTATCCTCGTCATCCTCGGATAACAGTCATTGTTGTTGACTCACACTAGAAAACAGTACTTAAACAACTGCAGTTATACATTTTACATGACTTGTTTGAGGCAGTCATTGGAAAGAATTGCATTTTGTGTGCGTGAATGGGCTTTAAATCTATATAATTAGCATTGTATGAAAACAAAAGTAATATATATGGCAGGTCTTCCTTTGGTTAATCATGTATGCGTACGTGTGAAATGAAAGGGTATGAAATGATCAATTTAAAGTGGCCATTTAAAGGCCATTTACTTGTTTTACTGCTCAAATTCAATCACCAATATCAACCCAATACTGCCATTACTAATACGAGAGTGTGCGCACACATATACCCCAACAGCAGCTAAAAGACAAAGTCATTTCCCCGCTGAATTGGGGCTGTGCAAAGTGCTAACTCTGCAAAACACAGTGAAGTGTAGATATAGAGGCTATAAATTAAACCCTAGGCATGGAAATCTCGTTTAAAACCAAATGGCTTTTCAACCAGACGTACACACACCTGCACATACAGTACTATCACACAAATCTCAAGGCCTGTTGTGTATTACATACACAGCATTTGTCCCTAGTTTTGTAGTAAGGTACTGACCCACATGAGACAGGCAATTCTAAAGCTATCTACATTGAAACTTCAATCTCCATTAACTTCTAGTGTTTGTAATCTAAATATAATTACTAGACAATAACTCTGACCCTAAAAACCCTTATGGTACACCTTTTCTCTTAATAACCAATTTTTCTTGTGGGTAAATCCCCTAAAAGAGGTTTTAGCTATTGTCTGGAGACAATGGAGCAATTTTGTCTTCAGAAGCATGGCTAGGTGAGAAACTAATAAAAAAAGTCAATATACACTATATTTTTAAAGTCTGGGATTACTAAGATTTTGAAAGAAAATATTTATTTTCTAAAATCCTGAATTAATTTTTTCAAAATGTAACCAATTACATTAAATTTCAAATGTAACCAATTTTGTATTCATTAAAATAAAAATAAATAAATAAATAAATAAATAAATAAATAAAAAAATATATATATATATATATATATATATATATATATATAT
>CAIGQZ010035027.1:15116986-15135081 GCA_903798205.1 Danio tinwini
TTTAGTTTAAGTAATAATTCTCAATATTAACTTGTGGCTTATTACCTGCCTCTAATTAAGATATCAGTTTATTAGTCCTTATAAAATACATATTCTGGATGATCTTATTCTACATCCCTCATCCTACCTAATACCTGACTATTATCTTAATAACTATTAATAAGCAGCAAATTAGGAGGTTTTTGAGACAAAAGTCAAATGGTTTAACCACCCGCTTCAAATGTTATCACTCGATTGACTGATCAGTGGTTATCAGCTGATAGATATGGGCCAGTAGGGGCCTTCTGCACTTACTGGTAGGCACCTACTGGTTAATCAGCTATACTAATCAAAAAGACTCCAGATCCAGATCTGTTTTTACGTTACGTTGGGTTTAGAGTTGGGGTAGACGTTAATAAAATACAACTAATGGGAAGTGTAATAAATAATATAAAATATTCCCATTAACTTCCGGCAGCAGCCTTATGTGATCTATAGCTGGTTTACCATGTGGATGGATGATAACAGCATTCTGAGCCTACCAGTAGGCACAGAAGGCCACTACTGGCCCCTATCTATCAGCTGATAACCATTGATAATGCCCATACAATCAAGTGATAACATTAGAATTAGCTGGTTTAAAGAAATTACACATTTAAAAATAAATAAATTATTTAAAATCTCAAAATCCCAAATCTCAGGGCAGCTGAAAATGAATCTTTGCAATTAAAGAAATGAATTACATTTCAAAATATATTACAAATATTCTTGATTGAAAAAAAAAAGGTTAGCACAATTTTAAATGTTTTGTAAATGTAATTTTCATAAATTTACATGTTGGATGTTTTTCTGTCGTGTTTTTTTCAGAAGCTTCTGAGTTTTGCTATATGATGCAGATCACCAAAAACTCGTGATCGATTAACCAGTAGAAAATATTTTCTCGCTCTGCACGTTTCCTACTGCTGGTTCTGTGTGATTGAGAACTGTCAACAGAAAGACAATCATTTGCTCTGCAGACCTACAGAGATCAGCCTTTTGTGGCAAAATGCGTCCGACCGTAGTTTCTGAATCTCCTAAAATGCCTGGGATTCGGTTTTTACTTTGCGTTTTTGCATTTTTGCAGCTGACTGCATGCGCACAGCCACAGGAGAAACATTAAATGATTAATCCTTAAATAAATGACTCAGATAAACTTTATTATATACAGTTGCAATCAGAGTTATTTTTTTTCTTTTTTAAATATTTCCCAAATTATGTTTAACAGAACAAGGAAATTTTCACAGTATTTCTGATAATATTTTTTTCTTCTGGAGAAAGTCTTATTTGTTTTATTTTGGCTAGAATAAAAGCAGTTTTAAATTTTTAAAACCCATTTTAAGGTCAAAATTTAATAACCCCTTTAAGCTATTTATTTTTTCCATAGTCTACAGAACAAATCATCATTATACAATAACTTGCCTAATTACCCTAACCTGCCTAGTTAACCTAATTAACCTATTAAGCCTTTAAATGTCACTTTAAGCTGTATAGAAGTGTCTTGAAAAATATCTAGTCAAATATTATTTACTGTCATCATGCCAAAGATAAAATAAATCAGTTATTAGCGATGAGTTATTAAAACTATTATGTTTAGAAATGTGTTGAAAAAATCTTCTCTCCGTTAAACAGAAATTGGGGAAAAAAATAAACAGGGGGGCTAATAAATCTGGGGGTTGAATAATTCTGATTGCAACTGTACTCGGAGAGAACAAAATATACTGGCTGCAAAATATTTGTACACCATTAGGAATGGCTAATCAACTAATTTGTCTTATTTAAATAATCTACACTTTTTATTCTAGTAATTATTATAATTTTTTGCAATAATGTGTATTTTTATTCCTTTTTTCTGTTATTTATTTCTCATTTGCTGTATATTTTATTCATTTAATTATGTTAATACATTAAATACTTTATACATACCTAAAATGATTTGGCAATACTATATGTCATGCCAATAAAGTAACTTTAGAGAGAGAAAGAGCAGCCTTTACCTGTCAGTGGGTGCACATGGCTCCTAAATAGCATAAAAGCATAATTCAACAGTCTTTTTAATAAATTGAACCCACTGAAAAGAAAAGGTGTATAATAGTGTCATAATAAATAAAAATATAGTTAAAAAAACACATTATTATTTTGTTTGTCGCATGTAGTTCACCATTTATGTGCTGTGGGTAAACCACTGTCACCGCAAGTACATTTTAAACCTGTGGAAAGCACTGTGATGTATTTTATAAAGATGCTTGGTGCACAAGTTGCTGGATTTATTTACAGTATGTATGCTTGACTGTACAATAACCAACTCTGTATAGCATTCTGTGTTAATTCTGAATAAAACTTATTCATTTTCCTTCGGCTTAGTCTCTATTTCAGAGACTCAACAGTTCACTACAACAGAATGAACCGCCAACTATTCTGGCATATGTTTTACACAGCAGAAGCCCTTCCAACCACAATCGAGTTCTGGGGAACACCCACACCCACACCCACACCCACACCCACACCCACCCACACCCACACCCACACCCACACACACCCACACCCACACACACACACACACACACACACTACGGCCAATTTAGTTTATTCAATTCACCTGTACCGCATGTTTTTGGACAGAAACCGGAGCACTCAGGAACACTCAGGAAACCCACACAAACACGGGGAGAACATGCCCAAACAATCTCCACACAGAAATGCCAAGTGACCCAATTATATAAATTAGGTTAATTAAAAAATTCTCCTGTAGTGCTTTTTATCTACTGCTACATCTACATCATTTTCCAGTTTCTAAAACAGCTTATTAAATTTTACACTACCTACACACTTTATTTTGTTACATACTTATAAAAAAATATAGAGCTGTAAAATAATTCCTGATTTTCAATGTGTTTTTTATAAAACGGTATTAAATCTTATAACAAAGAACTCATTTATTTTTAGTTTCAGTACCTCATGTCACTCTTACAGCTTTAGAAAACTTTATGAAATGAATTACGCTGGTTTCTATGTACAGTACACAGTGAATGTTAGCACTTCTCGCAGAAAAATTCCAACCATAAAAAAAATCCATCAACTATTGATTTTCAGCCTTCACAATACAGTTTAAAAGCTTTATGAGTAAAACTGTATTAAGCTGCATTCAATTAAGCCAGAGAGAGAATAAATTGGCCTCTATAGGCAAACCCTCAATTCCATACTGTATGTTTAAAGAAATGTTTTTCTTTCCTTTTTTGGCACAGTTTTGCTATATATCCTTCCATCCATCCATCTGTCATCTACAGTATATGCATCAAGATCCCATCAATCCATCAAATGCAATCACATGTGATTTCTGTCAGCAGACCTTTGATTACAGAACTTTTCTCCCCTGCTACTTTCTTCCCTTTCTACAGAACACAGTGGATTTATGCCATTGAAAATGCATTAGGTGAAGCAGAAAGTGTTTCTGCATGTCTGCAGTTGCCTCAAGGAATGTGTGTTGCTTCAGGAGATGCACAGAGATGCACACACACATAGGCATAGTGCAAGAAGGACATTTGAATTTGTAATTATATATATATATATATATATATATATAATTAAAAATATATACATAAAAGAGTCTCAGATACAAAGAGCTGAGGAAATTTGCGGACATAATACATGCAGTGCATAGCTAGAATTGTACAACATTATGACAGATGCTATATAGAGGGCATGTATGGTAACAGCTTTCATGCTCTTATTAAAAAGCCATATGGTAGGTCTTTATTTAGGTCTTGTAAAGGTTAAACCTTTGTGCTCAATGTTCTGAGGCACACAGCATAACGGAAGTGGCGATTTGCACACACTGAATAGTGAAAGCATTGGGAAGACCATTAAATCATCTAGACTTGTTTTAAATAGCATCAAAAGATCAGAATAAGTAAGCTTACAGTAGGTCTACAAAAGATTACAATGTAACAATTCTAATAATTCAAATTCAAAGTTTTATTATAATTTAGAAAACAAAAACTTTTAAATTGAATTTTGCTTATTTATATTCATTTTTAAGTCTGGTGCCTTCCTAATTGGGGATTCTGGCAATCATGTTTTTTTTCATCTCCCAATGTTCTCTTGCAATGCTTTTTTTCTAGCCAGCTTATTAGCTAGCTTGGCTGGCTAATTTGGTTGGCTGCAAAGTACAATCAAAACAAATCAACTGCAAAGTGTAAAATTATTTTCATTTTAACACAGAATTCATAAAAAAATTCAGTGGTAAATGGACAAAGCTTTGTTTATTATTGGACATAAACCTATATTATACACTAATTATTTTTTAATCATCCATTTATTTTGAACATTTATAAACAAAATCTTATTTCATATAACTTCATTTTATTATTTAATAGTTTTTCCTAGTGACAAATGCTTCATTCATGCTTAAATGTTTTTATTTATACAAATAGATAAAAAGGCATCTGTTTTTATTTTGGTGTCTTAAAGCAACAAATAAATAAAAGTAAATTTTGTCACTACATGGAGATCTGAGGAAAAAAAAAAACTTTAGACATCCTAGATATATTTGGCAGTCTTTTGGTGCTTGGCGAGTATTAATTTTGGACATTGCTTAAAGTGTCTCTACTCTGTCACAAATTGATCATTTCAATGGCAATAATGGCCCACTGGGCTGTCATTGCCAAAATCAGCCATAGAAGAAGACCTTGCCATTTCGTTGCAAAATAAAAAATTATCAAAAAGATCTGTGTGAAAGTTTTTGTACTCTGATTAACCTCACATTTTTCTGATTATATGTTAATATTTTCAGTCATTAAAACAGTGTGATGTAACTGAGATGCAAAAAGAATCTGAGCTGCCTGATTACCCTCCATACCTGCTTTCAAGATAAAGTTTCATGACTAGGCAAATTTCAAAAATGATTATTTATTGATTTATTAAGGAATAATTTATGACAGGCCAAAACTGTTAAAATAGTTCTCAACTTTTTTTTTAGCTCTTGGTCCACACAACCAAACACATACAGTGAGGGAAATAAGTATTGAATCTCACTGTGATTTTTCAAGATCTCCTACTTAGAAATCATGGAGGGGTCTAGAATTTTCAGTATAGGTGCAATTCCACTGTGAGAGACAGAATCTAAAAATAAAAAAACTTTTTGGTCAACTCTATTCACCGAAATTTGGAGGAAGAAGAATGATGTGTATCATCCCAATAATACCATACCTACAGTGAAGCATGGGGCTGGAAGCATCATGCTCTGGGGTGTTTTTCTGCACAGGGGACAGAATGACCACTGTATTACGGAAAGGATAAACGTGGCCATGTATTGTGAGATATTGGGCAAAAACCTCCTTCCCTCAGTCAGAGCATTAAACATGGGTCGTGGCTGGGTCTTCCAATATGACAATGACCCAAAGCACACAAGAAGCATAACAAGGTTTTGGAGTGGTCTAGCCAGTCTCCAGATCTAAATCTAATAGAAAATCTTTGGAGGGAGCTGAAACTCCATGTTGCTCAGTGACAGCCCTGAAACCTGACAGATCTTGAGAAGATCAATGGGCAAAATCCCTCCTTCAGTGTGTGCAAACCTGGTGAAGAACTACAGGAACCCTTTGACCTCTGTAATTGTTAACAAAGACTATTATATATTATATATTAACTAAATATTTAAAATGCTTGACTCAAGTGATCAAATACTTATATGATACAGTAATTTACAAATAAATTGTTAAAAAATTATATAATGTGATTTCCTGATTTTTTTTTTAATTCTGTCTCTCACAATTGAATTGCAATTATGCTGAAAATTCCAGACCCCTCCATGATTTCTAAGTAGGAGATTTTGAAAAATCACAGTGTGCTTAAATACTTATTTCCCTCACTGTATGTTTCCATTGCACACTGCAATTTTTGAATAACCCCGCTATTTGTTGTGGGTTGGTAAGACTGCTAACTGTCCCTTTTGAATATATTGCCAATCAGTTGACTAAGCATATAATGTACACAAGCCCAGAGAAACAGAAAAACCAAAATCTAGGCAGATGTCTTTAAGTGGGTGGACAATCAGCGGAGCAATCAGAAAACAGACAAAGTGGGTTTAGACTAGACCTGTGCAGGGTAGATTTTTCTGCAATATTGAAGTTTTGCCCAGCTCTGTGCAACATTTCTGTTAGATTTGAGCAAATACAAATGTGATCTTGATTATATGAAATTTCAATGCACATGGGAGAATCTATCCTTCTGCACTATCCTTTGGCTCGGATAAATAGGTACTTTATTTATCCCAAAGGGAAATTCATAGTCCCTGATTTATCAGGAATCACCATAGTGGAATGAATCGACAATTACACTGGAATACGTTTTGGAACGGATGCTCTTCCAGCCACAACACAGCACTGGGAAAGAATTAAGCACTCATGTGTGGCAATTCCATCACTTGCCACTTCACGAGTGAAAGGACCTTGGTAATGCATCCTTTTTAATAAGTTAGATAAATACCAATTTATTTGCCTTTTTATATTTATTTTACATATATCATTTAGTGTCTCATAGATTTTAAGCACCCTCAACCCACACTAACAAGAGTATCTTAATGCCCACACTTGCATTTACCTATCAAATCTTGTCCTGGCTGCATAGGGTTCTGCAGGTCTCTAGGTCAGACAAGCAGTTAAAACCAGCAGAGAACTGGAGTACTGGACCTGTCAACAGTCAAAAATAAGCAAAAATATGTTTTAAATCGGCAGGTTGTTTTTAATCCAATTGGTGAAACTGAATAGTGAATGCATAATAACAATTTATTATTTATTTTCCGTTAGTTATTTATACATCAATTTATGACCAGACACTGGTGGGCCACTTCACACGTTTAAAACACTTGCTGTGGGACACTGATTTAACAGTGTTTCAACAGGTCTCTCGGGGTAACTAGTACCATCATGTTAATCTGGTTGAACTGTTTCCATAAATGGTGGTGGTGTTATAGTGTAAACTCATATTTCCAGGTCGAACCAAAAACATTTGATAGGGTTCATGTCAGGTGAATTTGAAGACCAATGCATTACCAGGAAGTCACCTGTATGTTCCTTGAACCATTCTTGATGATTCTGGCAGTCTGGCATGGAGCATTACCTTGTTGCCATGAATGGGTACACTTGGTCCATAACAATGTTCATATACCTGACAGCTGTCAGGGATTGTGCAACTGGGATAATGGGGCCTAAAATGTCCTGAGAAAACATCAGCCACAGCCCAACAGCCTAACAGCCTGTGTCGGCCAGCAGTGCAACCAGATGCACTGTTGATCAGTGTATCTGAGCCTGGCGGTTGATATGATGTACCAGGAATCATGATTTGTCAGACCTGGCTATTCTTTCTTCCAAATATGCAGTTTAGTCTGTTTGACCTTGTGTCCATTTTGTCCACCCATTAGCCCAATGACGAAACTAACAGCATGGTCAAAGATTAAATGCATGTAAGCCTTTTCTATCACTTCTGAAAAGAATTCAGTAATTTCTTAGAATTTATTTATATTTGTTTTCAGCTTTTAGACTGTTTCTAATTAGTAATGAATTACATTCACCAAAAGTTAATACATTTTGATGTTTGATTATTTCAGAGACACTATACTTTCAGTTTTTCTTTCATTGGGGACCAATTGTCGTCCATGCGTGGCCAATTTCACATGCCTTCCCTATTTGGGCTCGCCAGCTTGATTCTTAGTCAGAGGTTTGCAGGTGACTGGTACCTTTTAAGTCTGCCGCCTACTGCTTGCTCTGTGACAGAAAAGATAGTCTACCCAGTCTTTTACCATGCAACTTGCCAGATCAAAAGTTGTCAGAAAGCTAAAGGCCAATGAACAAGTGCTATCTGCTTCCTTATTTGTGATCCTCCAGTTTGATCCACACTGGCTGTAAAAAACACCAAATGTCAACAAAAGTGTCCACACAATTTACCGCTAATAATGATTTCAGTTGAATTAAAATAAATCAAATATAATGTTTCATTTGTTATGTTAGCCTAAAATCTAATCACCACCTGACCTAAAAAGTTCATAATTGACAGACAATTTCACACTTCAGTAGGACAGATTTTTCCCAAACTCCGACAATAATTATCATGATACAAGTGACTACTGCAAAATTTAGACCATTTACCAATTACACAAAGACATTTAAAACAATAGCAAACACTCACGTTAAAGTTATAGATTCACATGATACACCATATGAAGAGGATAAGGATACGGTGTGGAATGTCAGTGACCTGAGCTCCGATTAAAGAGGTGAATAGGGTGGCAGAGAGGGGCATATGATAGGTAACTGAGGCAGTTGAAGAACTTGCTTTAATGCAGATCTGCTACTCAGACTACAATGTTATTGATTTATTGCATAGCAATTCTTGTGGTCTTGTCTCATGAAATTCAATAACAGTTCTCAGACTCTGATATTATGGAGAGATTTAGCCATCCTTACAATTTCAATTCATAATTAATGTAGTTTGGTGGATTGTTTTTTTTATTAATTTCTATGATCATATTTGTACTTTTAATACAATATGGTCATGTCCACGTGGTTGTAACAAGGTTGTATTAGTTAATGAACATTGTATTGTTGTATTAACAATGAACAATATGTTTATTACAGTAATAATTCATGTTAGTTAACATTATCATTAGTTAATGAAAATGCAGTTGTTCATAGTTAGTTCATGTTAACTCACGGTGCTTTAACTAATGTTAAGAATAGGCATCGACCGGTATCAGACTCTGATGGTATGATAACCTTGAATAAAAAAATATCACGGTTTCACAGTATTGTGATTACTGGTCTAAAATATATTCTTTTTAAATATCTTGAACACAATGTATTTTATTTTGAGAAACATTTAAAATATTTTGGCTGAATAATGAAAATCAATAATTGACTTCTGCTGTCATAATTTGTTTCAAAAACACATTGTAATATTGTTCGTTGTTGTGTGGGAAGAAGAAGACAGGGTCGGCGATATAAGGTAAGTAATTGTCTCTTTATTTTCAAGTGGACACACACACAAGCTCTGGTGTCTGTGTGGGTGCTCTCTTCTCTCCCGGCTGCTCCTTTTCCTCTCCTTTAAGAAGGGTGTCTCTCCGGCCCAATCACTAGAATAAACAGGTGTTATTTCTGATTGGCCTGCTGACTAGCCGCCGGGCTCTGAGCATGCTCTCCCCTCTCATTGGGTGTTCCATCATGCTTACCTCTACACACACATCTTTCTTTACAATTTAAAATGGCATCTTTGGATATTTTTGTTGCTGAAGATACTGTTGTCCTAAAAGATACTGTTGTCCACATCTTACACATACCTTAGGAACAGTATAGCAGAAAATGTTGGTGGTTTTAAACCTTGACTTTTCCAAACTGCAGTATACCTTAAACTGTTATTGTCCCATGTCTAGTTAACAAGCATGAATTTGGATTTTAATAATGCATAGGTAAATGTTGAATTATGATAATAAATGCTGTACAAGTATTGTTCATAATTAGTACATGTTACTAAATACACTTACTAATGAAAACGTATTGCAAAGTGTGGCCCACTTTTCTTTTGAAAAAAACACATTTTAGCACGAATAACTGTAAAATAACCAGTGTTTTGCTCTAATAAAAAGAAACTATTTTACTGTAAAAGCAATAGGATTTGTATGAAATTGTGTAGCGCAAAGAATAAATTACAGTAATTTACTTTGTGTACTCATTACAGGTTGTAACTTTGACTATAAATGTTAAATTACTGCTCAACCATTCTGTGCCATCTACTCTAATGCTTTGTGTTGCTATTTGTAGAGAAGTACATTTGTACTAAGGGCAGAAAACAATGATTTAGGCATTAACACACACATACACAGGATGTCTGTCTTATTCTAAACACAAAGTTGTTAGAAAAAGTTTTCAGAAAATGTTGGCCCTTCAAGGAAGCCAGGTGTTTGATTTGTTTACTTATGAGTGTGCTCTATTCTCTGTCTACCAATTCAGATGGAGAGTCTGATATGTTTAAAGCCATAAATAAGATTTTACAATAAGTAAAATGTGTTCAAATGTTTTTGAGGGTTTCTAAAGTAGGTATGTGTATTAAGTTATTTTGTTGCTATCTTGAACTGTGTACTTGAAAGCTACATTGTTAGCTAGTTAACCTCTAAGTCCACTAACTCTCTATACCTCTATTCTACTGTAAAAAAAAGGCCAGTAAGATCTAACCGTGTGTAAAATAGTTATGTTTTTTCTGTGAGATTGGGCTTGTACAACTGTTCATCCTAAACAACACTTAAAAACAACACTTCGCATTCCTTTAAATGGTCTCTTCTATTATAAATTGGTGGATCTTGGCTAGTATAAGCTAAAGTATGACTGGTAACGGAAATTGACGTCAGCCCAGTCACTTTAGGGAGACACATTTGTTTGAAGCTCAGCAGCCAGTCAAAATGCCAAGCTATCTATCCATCCTAAACCTATGACTGAAAAAGTGCTTGCGCTTCCCTTATGAGAGAAAGAGAGAGGGGGAGTGGGGGATACAGCACTGGCTTGAGGCAAATGAGCTGTTGAGCCGTTTCCTGACTAATTAAATCATTCTAATAAAATACCTCTGGACACAACACAAGAGAGGAGGCATTATTAAATCATAGCCCATGGTGTCAGCATGGAAACTTAAAAAGCACTGTCCTGCGGCCGGGATGAAGTTAGATTTCCAATGTAACTAATATAAAAAATTAATTATGGCTTCAGTGTTATTGGTATCTACTATTAAAAAGGGAAGCTCAGAGTAGTCTTATCATAGGCCAACCTCAGAGACAGCATGATCTATCTGTAGGAAAAGCAATGCTAATCATTATGAGCCAGCTGTGTGGCCTATGCTGATGTGAAAGGTCTTCGGGGCAAAGGGACACATTATGCTTTGCTAATCATAAACTTCAAACCAAGTCAAACTATTTCCTGACAGACAGCTTTTTTGTCCCTTTAAGCTGAACTTCTTTTTGTGTATGATGCTAGATAACAGGGACGCATCATATGCCTTAATTATTAATGCTTTTCATGTGCACACTTATGAAGCTTAATTAAAAATAGATTAACAGTTTTGTCTTGGCAACCCGAAATTAATAAATATTTGTATTTTGTATCCTAATATAGGGAAGTTACTATGTATTAGTACCGTTCTCAACTCTCTGTACACTACCTGACAAAAGTTGTCATCAATCCCAGTTGTAAGAGCAACAAATAATAACTTGACTTCTAGTTGATCATTTGGAGAAATGGCAGAAGGTAAATTTTTTCCAATGAATCATCTGTTGAACTGCATCTTAATCATTACAAATACTGCATAAGAACTATTGGAACCAGCATGGACCCAAGATTCTTACAGATATCAGTCAAGTTTGGTGAAGGAAAAATCATGGTTTGGGGTTACATTCAGTATGGGGGCGTGCAAGAGATCTGCAGACTGGATGGCAACATCAACAGCCTGAGGTATCAAGTCATTTGTGCTGCCCATTACATTATAAACCACAGGAAAAGGCAAATTCTTCAGCAGGATAGTGTTGCTTTTCATACTTCAGCCTCCACATCAAAGTTCCTAAAAGCAAAGAAGGTCAAGGTGCTCTAGGATTGACCAGCCCAGTCACCAGAGATGAACATTATTGAGCAAGAATCCAAAGAATCTTTATCAACTCCTGCAAAGAACACTTTCTTTGCTATTCCAAATGACTTTATTAGTAAGTTATTTGAGTCATTGCAGAGACATATAGATGCAGTCATCCAAGCTCATGGGAGTCATGCACAGTATTGATTTTTTTTTCTACTGCACTAAGACTTTATGTTTTATACTGTACATTATTCTGTTAAGTGACAAGACTTTTGTCTAAGCAAAGTCAGACCTTACTGTCCTAATTAAATAAATAAAAATAAAGGCATGATCATTTTTTATATTGGTAAAATAAGTGTAAATCTAGAGGCCACAACTTCTGATACCAAATGATCAGTCAAGTTATTATTTGTTGTTCCTAATACTTGGATAGGCGACAAGACTTTTGTCAGGTAATGTGTATTATATTAAAAACAGACATCTCTTCCAAAGTAAATATCCATTGTAATTCCAAACATTATTATAATGATGCCTAAATAAACCATTTTTACTATTATAATTTCGTGTTTGATTCATCTCAAAGTGAAAAATACACATTGTGTAATATTTTGTACCTCACACTTCGGAATATCATAACAACATGAGGAATATTCCAGTCACGAGAGCCCTGTTTTTCATTGCAGATCTGTAAGTTCTTGACTTCAAGGACGGCCTCATGTTTATAATAGCTCGTCGATGGGAGCCTGAGCTCAGAATTATGTGCTCGCAAAGTCCTTCTGCAGAGCAGCATTGCACCATCAGCAGTGATTTTCCCTACAATCTTCAACAGCGGTGACCTCCCTTCCACATGCAGACAGAAAACAATCACTATAATGACTGTGTTTGACATCCACCTTAATATAACCTCTCAACGCACACTGCCCTTGTAATGTCCCCAGAGATTTTCTTCTTTGTTTTACAGCTGTCTTTAATTATTTCATTTCTTAGCGTCAAAGGAAATTCAGCATGAAGTGTGAGCAGACGGAGAGAGAGAGAGGGTGTGAGAGAGAGGGAGGAAAAGAGAGCACATAAAGTCCTCGGATTCCCTTTCAACTTCAGGCTTTGGCACACAGTGACAGATTCAACAAAGCAAAGGCTTGGAATGTGAAGATAAACCAGAGTCAGTCTGCGATGTCCCCAAGAAAAAGGCAACAGGGAGGGAGAGATGAGGTGAGCAAGGGCAGAGCTGAGGAGGTAAGCACTCGACTCTGAGCTTCAGAAAGTGGATGCTATACTTCACATAACTAAGCACCAGTAGCATACAAAATCCATACGTTTGACGTCACACACTGCTCACCTAAAATCATGGTGCCACCCTTTAGTCCAAAATAAATGTGCATTTTTTTAAATAATGGAAATCTTTCATTGGTTTTCTGCTACATATTTAATTTATGTGAAATCATTTATGATATATTAAGCAATACAAGTCTTAATACCCGGGTTGCCCTTTAAGCTGTCTTGTAGAGATTTAGGAAATAGAATAATTAAATTATTGCTCATCCTCTTAGGATATTGTGAATTAGTGTAAGAACTCCTCTAAAATTAAACATTACTCAATTCCTCTAAAATTAAACATTACAACTCCTCCCTCTGAGGTCAAACTAGGATAATACAATGCATAATACATCCCAGCAAGCATTTTATTATTTAAAAAGATGTCTAATAGATGTTTATTAGACGTCTAAACATAGTCGTCTTGGCTGAATTTGGGCTGTCAGTGAAAATCTAATAGACATCTAAGAATAGGCCAAAACTAGACTAGTCATCAAATAAACAGAAATGGATGACTACACATATAAAGTCTGTCTAATCTGTCTATTTGACGACTAGTCTAGTTTTGGGCTATTATTAGATGTCTATTAGATTTTCACTGACAGCCTTTTAACCAAGCGTTCTATGTTTAAATGTCCATTAGACGTCTATTAAACACACAATTGTTTGCTGGGATATGGATATTGTAAAGCTGTCCATATTGGATGTTTTTATTTTATTAACTTAATTTTTTTATTTTATTCTAGTCTTTATTTTAATGTTAATTTAATCTTTTTTTTCCAAGTAGCAACTGTAACAAAAGCAATTTCCCAGGGGGATTAATGAAGTATTCTGATCCTGAAATACCCAGTTTAGCTATTTATATAGCATAACCATCATCACACCAAAATCGATGGCACAGAAACTCAAAAATGTTCCAATCCCCGTACAACACAGTATTCAACTGCCACTCATAAGAATTCAAGGGGAGAGGCTTACAATAGGTCAGTTCAGGCCGGCAAGTGTTGCATGTTCTCCTGCAAACACACATCAACACAAGAAAAAAAAAAGTTGGACCTGCGATAATTAGCACAAGCAAAATAACACTGGGATGTTGCTAATGGAAAACCCTTCACATGATCCTCCACGTAGTCAGACGGTAATTAAAAATGCTCTGTGTTCATAATTATTTAGGGTGCTGGATGGTACTGTATTGATATGGGATTAAACATAATGCATGTCCTAATGAAACACCTACAATACTGTCAGCGGTGCTACGATGGCTCATTAATATACTAATATGTGCTCTTCTGAGAGGTGCGAGGTTGTATGTATATGAGAGAGAGAGAGAATGAGAGAGAGAGAGAGAGAGAGAGAGACTACTAAAATATCATCACAGGTTATTATTGCAGAAGAACAGCATAAAGCCTTTAATATGCTAGATGAATATTTTCTTCAATGTATGTATCTCATTGTGTATGAGCAAATAGTTCTGTAGTTAAAAGTTATACAATGATCACAAGTTTGAATCTGGTTCCTTCATCTGTTGTCAGCCACTTACTTCGAATGTTATCACTCGACTGTTTCTACATTACTGTGAGGGTTGGGTTTAGGGTTGGGGTAGGGGTAGACGTAAATAAAACACAATTAATAGGAAGTTGAATAAATAATATAAATAATTATTGTAGTTAATCAGCTATACTAATAGATAAGACTCCAGATCCAGATCTGTTTCTACATTACTGTGACTGTTGGGTTTAGGGTTGGGGTAGGGGTAGACGTTAATAAAATACAATTAATGGGGAATTTAATAAACAATACAAATAATTCTAGTTAACTTCTGTCTGCAGCTGTATGTGATCTATAGCTGATTAACCATGTGGATGAATGATAGTAGGCACAGAAGGCCCCTACTGGCCCATATCTATCAGCTGATAACCACTGATAATGCCCATTCAATTGAGTGATAACATTCGAATAAGCTGTGTCAAAAAATCTTAATCAAAAAAATTAATCATGACCAGAGAATGTTTCTGACTGGCTTGTAAACCTGGTAGATGTAGAAGTAAGAAGTTTGATTCTCTAATAATTAGCAGTGGTGGAGTACTGAAAAATTATACTCAAGTTAAAGTACCATTATTTGCCCAAAATAGTAGTGCAAGTAGAGTAAAAGTATTTGTTGTAAATATTAGTCAAAGGAGTAAAAGAGTAATGAGTAACTGTGAAAAGTTGATATGTAGTTTGTGCAGGGATGTGTTCACATAACATTCTGTGTTGCATTTAGTGATCTTTCTATATTCCTTCCTTCCATTGTTTGTTTGTTCTGTCTTTCCTTTTTTCATTCATTTGTTTGTTTGTTTGTTCCTTCCTTCATTTGGTCCTTTGTTTATTCATTCATTCCTTTCTTCCTAAATTTGTTCAGTCCTTTCTTCAATCCATCCTTCAATCATTTGGTCCTTCCTGCCTTCATTAGTTCCTTGAGTTACTTGAGTGTAAATACAAAAATTTTGCTGTGAAATACAGTCTATATCCAGTCTCTAAATAACTTTCGCCTGCTTTTAACTTGACCAGCAACTTGTTCAGCACTAGAACAGAAAACATTCTACGACAATACTCGGCACCAAGGAAGTCACAGGCGCCCAAAAACACTGTGGTCCAACTCAGCCTAAACTGGCTAAATTGGATTTTTATGGGGCCATTCACATATCAGGTCTTTAGCGCGTGCATATTGAGCGCATTTACCAGGCGCTCCCACTTGAGAACTGCGAGTTCAATGACAAGAACTGACCGATCAGATCATATACACATCTAGGTAGACTAATTACCTCAGAACACAGAACACCCAAACACTGCAGTGCTATTGCATACTATGAATGTCAATGGTTACAGGTATCCAATTTTCTTCTAAATGCCTTCTTTTGTGTTTTGGAACAAGTAAATGATGAGAGAATTTTAAGTTTTGGGTAAACTCGTTACTGTAAGTCTTTTGAATATATCAAGCTACTGTGATCAACATTGTACTGTTTTTCGTGAATATTAAATTACTGAACGAGCTGCAGTTTATTTAGTATTTTTATAGGTATATTTTATGTTTTTAAAGTAACTTCAAAGTAAAGTAATTAGTATTCTGATTACCTTTTAAATTGAGTAATTAGTAATGTAGTCAGATTACAATTTTCCAGTAGTATTCAGTAATTTGTAATCTATTACCTTTTTAAAAGTAACTTACCCAACACTGTTCATTTTTTCCATTTAGTGATTGTTTAAGGCTGTTTGGCGATTTCAGTCGTCTTACAGTCAACATCCTTCAATTTCTTATCAGTGACGTGAGGTCTTTGGGCCATTGCATGTAAAGATTATTTATTAATATTAAAATTATTTATTAAGATTATCTTCTTGGACATTTTTAATGCTTCCACAAGGTTTGCTGCATTTATAAAGTGCCCATGTCTTAAGGTAGTTCAAGATAGTTGAGTTGAGTAGTATGATGTGATTTACTTTCTATGTGCGATTTGATTGGACAGGAATCACAGGACTGCTTTAGCCAATCACCATAGACAAGAAAGAAATAAAGCAGTGAGTGCAGGTTGAAGGAAAATAGTGGAGTAAAAGTGTCAATACTGCACTAAAAATTTACTCAAGGGAAAGTAAAAGTACACATTTTTAAAACGACTCAGTAAATTAAAATTCCTAAGAAAAACTACTCAATTACAGTTATTGGAGTATTTGTAATTTGTTACTTTACACCAGTGTTTCTCAACCACGTTCCTGGAGGACCACCAACACTGAATGTTTTGGATGTCTCTCTTGTCTTTCACACCAATTACAGGTCTTTGAGTCTCTACTAATAGGTTGATGATCTGAATCAGATGCATTTGGTTAAGGAGACATGGTAAATATGCAGAGCTGGTGGTCTTCCAGGAACGTGGTTGAGTGGCTTTACACCACTGATAATCAGTGTTATATTAGTGTTTTTAACATACTAATATACTATAAAAATACTATTTTAGTAAAATACGCTATTTTAATATGTATACATATTTTCAACTGTAACAAAAATAACATGCATTCTGACAAAATTACATAGAAATGTCATAGAAATTATTAGACTTTTCTAGAGAAGTCTTAAAATCAGGAAATAACCTCTCAGCATGGATTAGGAATGATATTAACCAAACTTATGCGCAGACACACACACTTACAAATGACTGCATCATTATGCATCTATTAAGATTTAGTCTTTGCTTATTGCCCATATTTTAGCATCATCAAGATCATAAGGAGTGCTTAATGCAAGTCTTAAAAGAGTCCCGTTGCATTCCAAACAAGGACTCTCCATGCAGCTTAAGAAATTGCTAGTCACATCAGCATGCGCGCAACATCACCATAACTATGCCATTACAACCAAATGATCAATGCTAATTGGTCTCTTTGGAAGACGTTACATTCAAAAATGAGATGCGAGTCACCACAGAGCAGTAATAAAGAATTCATGCTGCGTCTTTGTGGCAAAAGGTCAGTCGCTAACGTTTGTGGCCACTCTCGGCTCGCCTCCATTACCTCTGCCTACGCTGAAGCTGCTTTTTCCTCCATCTCTCATAAATACTTAACCTGCCCCCTCCCTGGATAGCGCAGCAGAGGACAGAGGCCTCGGATGGATGATGCCCATAAAGCTAGAGAACTTGGGGTCTGAATCTAAAATGGCTCTAGACACCGGAGACGCTGTATATTTTAGTGTTAATTCACCTGCTGTGTCGTCCAAGGCAGCTGCACTAGCGCAAAGATAGCACTGCCAGGTCACTTAGCCTCAACCCAGGCCATCTTAAAGCGAAATGAATGTACTATTTCTGCATTCAAGTCAACTAGAACAAGGGCACTTATTTTGGATGCATCTTTAAAGGACAGCATATGCCACAGAAAGCCTTCACGAGAAGAAGTGTCTCACAAGCTTAACATTAATACCTTGAATTGTTGGTAGCTATAAAAGAGTTTGGGGCACTTATAAGAGACTGATGCAAAAAGAGTGAGTGGTAAGAATAACACATCTCTGCCAGAGACAAATGGATTTTCAGAGACAAATGGATTTTAATAAAATAACTCCTTTTAGATATGGGAATGAACATAGCAGGCCTTCAGTGTTTTAGGACTTAAACCTAGTATATTGGGTTGTAAAAAAAAAAAAAAAAAAAAAA
>CAIGQZ010035027.1:15164654-15176619 GCA_903798205.1 Danio tinwini
GGGGGGGGGTTCGTAGCCCTTTAATATTAACCTCAACTAAAGAGACTGGTAGACATAACGTTTTCAACACAGGTCTCGTCTTAGTTTAATTTTGGAGACCGATATTCTCAATATTCAGTTGTGGCCTGTTTTTATTTTAATGTATTTTTGATTGTATTAAAGGTGTCAGAAAGTTTAACCTGGAGCTATAAAATTAATCTGCTGTAGCTGATGCTATTGCTGTGTTGTTAAGCTAACGTAAACACACAGATACTATGCAAAAGATTATAATAATTTAAAGGCTGATGGCTTTTCATTTGCATGTTGTTGTTTTTTTACTATTAAAAACTACTATTTTTATCTTCCATAGATTATGGTTAAAATAATGTAACTCTAATAGTTTAATACAATTTATTTGACTTTTCAAATTACCAAGCAACCCCGTCATTGTCCCACGACCCCCCAGGGGAACCACTTTGAAAACCCCTGCTCTGCAGTTTTGTTTTTAATTCAATCAATCAATTGGATAAGAAGAGGTATACAAAATCCCCTCCAATCGAATCAAAGTTGTATTTGGATCATGCTAAAACTAACTTTAGTAATGTGTACACACACAGACACATTACAGATACATGGGCTTTTCACTCATTTAAGCTGCCAGTTACTAAAAAAATTAGGTGGTAGTAAGTACATGTTTATTCCCAACTATAACACTTCAGCACACAGCAACATAGACTACAACCTAGGAAAAAAATAACAATAACCTAAGTTTGAAACATATGATTAGAAGCAAAGATAATCATTTCATGGTGCAATGCATCTGCATTTATGACAAATATGTCAAAAGTATTTTCTAAAGCATGTTTAATTAACCACCTGTGCAAGATATTTACAAAAAAAGAATAGATCGTAAAGAACTCTTAGTTATCTTGCAGAGTTATTAATCATCAACTTTAACATATGGTACCTTTCATTGCATTCCGTTGTAATTATGGTGCAGATTATTTTTCATTAGGCATCACTCCCATCACAGATGGAACAAGCACATATTTTGAGTGTTGTAAAGCAGTGTTTTATATCATCACAAATAACATGAAAGAATTATTTTCCTTCTTTGCAAATGGAATTGCAAATATCTAAAGCTAAAAAATAAAATATCATATTGAAGTTTACTTATAACCATACTTAAAGCCTGGAGGTTTTTATAATGTTTAAATCAATTTTTTTATGTTGTTCGGCCCAGGCTGTCTCAAGCGTATAGTGCAAAGTTTTTATGGCTAGAGCAAATGCAGGAAGCTATGATTTCAGAGTCACAGCATGGCATCTACTTTCCAGTTTGAGGTTTGAGCCAATGTTTCTAAAGCACAGTCATATGCCTGCATGACTGACCTCTTCATGACCCCTGTTCCTTTCTATGAATGTTTTCTTTTCTATTTTTTTCAGATTAGTGTTGGTTCTGATGCTGGTAACCGCTATGCAGGTACCCATGGATAGATGGAACAACCAAATAAAGGATATTCATATAAAATAATTGGTTGATCATAAATGATAGATATAAAGACAGAACAAATAGATGGATGGATGGATGGATGGATGGATGGATGGATGGATGGATGGATGGATGGATGGTAGGCAGGCAGGCAGGCAGGCAGGCAGACAGACAGACAGATAGATAGTCTATACAGCATTCCTATTAAATATATTAATAATTGTGGTACACAAGAATACAGGAAAAAGCAAAGCTGGTGATGTAACAAACCTTGAAAGATTCTGAGGGACACACTGCAAATAAACGATCACAATGGCGACTTTATGCGGAGAATCACCAAGGATGATTCACATCTCAAGGATCAAATTTATCGGCACAATCACAACATTTTAAAAACATCACATCTGAATGACATTGTCCTGCCACGTCTTGGTGGATTAGACATGTTTTTAACGGATCTCCAAAGCCCTCATCAAAGAAATGGCCTACACCTAATGAGATCCCTCAGGTACTGCATACGCATTTAAGAGGGTCTAGAGAGTATTGGAAGCACTGGAAGATACAACAATGATACATGTCTTGAGGTGAGTCTCTATGACCTAAATTATACATAGAGACAGCGGACCTGGTTCTTCATACGTCCAATTAAATGTAATGATCTCACAGTCAAATTGTCCCAAGCACCACTTTTCGCAGTCAAACGTCTAACCTAAAAAAAACAGCACTCAGAGCTGCTGTGAATGCAAAACTCAGGCAACCTTTTGTTTAACCATGACACAAGTTAAGCATTAACTTTGTGGAACATGAAAATGGGTTACAAACAGATCCAGAATAACAAAGAACTGCATTCAGCGGCATTTAATTGTTAACTTTGCTCGTCTCTGAACATGTCACGAGGCTGACACTTTAGCACACACTAACAGCTTCCCCTCCAGAGAGTCTAACACAGACGCTCTCTGATCTGAGAACAGGGGATCAACGCGTCTGTCAGGAGTTGTGGAAGAATAAACAACAGGAGCAAACTGGTTTTGAACGATGAAGGGGGGGGCAAGGGCTGTTATGTTGTCAGAGGAAATAGAATGTGCCGATCTGCCTGCATTTCCTCCCATGTGTTCAGCTGACAACAAAATACAACCCTCGTCTGGGAAAAAATCATGGTGTTTATTTTAAAAACCCAGATGAGCATGAATGTGACAGTGAACTCTTTTTGGCTTTTTTGAGTTGAGGAACTATTTAATGATAATTAAGATTAAGACTTTAACCTGTTCATGATTTTTTAGTGTAGTAACAACCTGTAAAGGACAATATTGCAATGGATACATATTTGAATTCAAGATTTGACCACCATTTTAAAGTTCCGATTCGCTTTTTTTGATGCAGACCTAAGAGGGCAGTGTTCACAGTATTTTAAATGTATTCCACTAACAGAGCAATCCCACAAGAGTTTGTATTAACTGAACTTATCCTTGTATGTGTGAACGCATCCTTATTCTACCCAGTTTTAACATAATTCCTGCACCATTCAATATAATATCTACATATCTCTCAATCTGTCTATTTATCGTCTCTTTAAAAATAAAAGGTTCCCGGAGGCACCTTCTGGGGTTCTTCACAATGCTACACCGGCAGAATAATAAAACAATTACAAGAGTGACAGTCTGTAATAGCCTGGATTCATATATAACTGTTTATCATTTTGCATAGGGCCTTATATATACTATTTCAATTATTTAGAAATGAAGTTGAAAATTTAATGTGTGTATTTATATAGCGCATTTATTGTGTATGGTCATACACCCAAAGCGCTTTACAATCATGAGGGCAGTGCACTGTGCAGTGGTGGATGATCGGCGCCAGTGTGCTCACCTCACACCAGCTATAGGGGGAGCAGAGAGACAGTGATACAGTCAATCGGTGGATGGGGATGATTTGGAGGCCATGATGGTTAAGTGCAGATGGAAGGAATTTGGCCAGAACACTGGGGTTACACCCTTGCTCTTTACGAGAAATGCCATGAGATTTTTAATAATCACACAGAGTCAGGACCTCTGTTTATCGTCTCATCCAAAAGATGGTGCCCACTGACAGTATGGTGTCCCCTTCACTTTTACTGGGGCATTAGGACGCACACAGACCACAGGTTGAGCGCCTCTTGCTGGCCTCACTAACACCAATTCCAACAGCAACCTAGTTTTTCCATGTGGTCTCCCATCCAGGTACTAACCAGACTCAGCCCTGCTTAGCTTCAGTGAAATATATTGTATGTACTGAGGAGAAAGAATTGGAAAGCTGGCTTTATTAATCTGTAAATGAGTTAAAAAAAATCTACTATAACAAACTAATGTATATGTAATTCAACAAACAAGCAAAAAGTGATCATTATCTATATAACATTACTGTATTACATTACATTACTGTACAATAGCATTTAAAACAGACATTAAACTGCCATTTTTATAGGATAACAGGTATTTATGTATAGAAAAAAAGTATATGTACTGTGTATTTATTTCAGCATTTTAACCCGACAATACTAGCATAGTCAAATACAGTGTTTGTTATGTCAAGAAAAACAGACGTTGCTACTTAAAATCAATCTTGCATACGTAAGCAGATGAGCGAGGGCACCAGGGAGCACTTATACATTTTCTTCTTCTTTACACCAATATCAAAAGTACTATTTTAATGATTAATTTCTGAAAAGCAAAAAAATATTAATCACACAAATGATTTCATTATGATAATTAAAGTTTAAAACAAATTTTAAAAACTTTACGGTACTTTTGGTAAGTGCAGAATTTAGGTTCATTCATTCATTTATTAATTATCCTTCGGCTTAGTCTCTATTTCAGAGGTTGCCACAGTGGAATAAACCACCAACTATTCCAGCATATGTTTTACGTAGTGAATGCCCTTCCAGCTGCAACCCAGTACTGGGAAACCCCCATACACACTCATTCACACACTCCTCATACACACTCATTCATACACTACGGTCAATTTAGTTGATTCAATTCACCGCATTTCTTTGGACTGTGTGGGAAACCGGAGCAAAACCCACACGAACACGGGGAGAACATGCAAACTCCATACAGAAATGCCACCTGACCCAGCCAGGACTCAAACCATGCAACCTTCTTGGTGTGGTTAACAGTGCTAACCCCTTAGTCACCCAGCTATCCTAAATTTGGGTTAAAAATACTCAACTTTTACTGTTTTTTTAATCAACGAGTGAAGTAATAGTAATTTTTTTTGTTCACAAAGTGTCAGAAATGTACCATTCTCATGATGGAAAGTAAAATACTAAATAATATTAAAATAATAATAAAATGTAGGTGGCGCAGTGGGTAGCACGGTCACCTCACAGCAAGAAGGTCGCTGGTTCGAGCCTCGGCTGGGTCAGTTGGCAATTCTGTGTGGAGTTTGCATGTTTTCCCAATGTTGGCGTGGGTTTCCTTTGGGTGCTTCAATTTCCCCCACAAGTTCAAAGACATGCACTATAAGTGAATTGGGTAAGCCAAATTGTCCGTAGTGTATATGTATGAATGAGAGTGTATGAGTGTTTCCCAGTACTGGGTTTCAGCTGGAAGGGCATCCCGCTGGTAAAACATTTGCTGGATAAGTTGGTGGCTCATTCCGCTGTGGCGAGCCCTGATTAATAAAGGAACTAAGCCGTAAAGCAAATTAATAAATAATAAAATGTATATTAATATATAATAATAATAGTCATTATTATTTTTATTATAAACAATTTTCTATAATAAGAAACATCTCTGACTTGCTCTAGAGAAAACCAGGAACTACTTGCTTTCCCCTCATTTACATTTTTATTAAAATACAAACCTGCATCCCATTTGCTACATTAATTCAGTTCTCTTAAAATCCAAAAGTTTAACTGAAATATAAATGACACTCTGAATTCCATTCTGAAATGAAACCCTGCAAAATAAAAGAAGCAGCAGCTGATTCTCGATGCACCTTGACCAGAGCTTGCATGTCTTCACGTTAAAAAGTCCAGACAGGTGTCAGAGAAAAACACTGTCTACTGACTGAAGGTAAACAAGTGCATTGACCAACAACCGGCAATATAATTATTGCTGAAAAGCCCAACAGAAAACACCAATTACCAGTTTCTGTCATGGCTTAGTCAAGTTGTTCGCTCTTCACCATCCAAAAAGCCACAGCTCAGCTAGATCGCTTAAAATGCCATCTTGCTGTTTTTCCTCAGACACTTTCCATTTGGCAGATGACATGAAAATGTATTTAATCATCGGAGCGGCCTCAACCCAAAGCTTATAATTTAACAGCTTCTGTTAGTCTGACATACTTTCTCATAAGAAAACGTCCATCTGCTAAACCTCCCCGCACCACCTCAGCCTCGGCATTAACCCTTCTGTCTGACAGCCAGTTATTAGCTCATTCTCTCCGAATGACCAGTCATTTTGAACTCTCGCTTTTCATTAGTTCCTTACCAGGCCTTCTAATGGGTCCAGTGGCAGATAAGCACACATCTCAGGGTTAGACGCACAGCAGGACAGGATATGGCAGTACAAGACCAGAGCACTATAAAGTTTCAGGAAAATCTCATATGAAATGCCACAGAAGGCAGCTGGCCCATAACTGGAAACCTGTCCTGATAATAGTTATTTGCGCAGTGATAGGGAGTAGGGCTGAGAGCGCTCTCCTCTCAGATAAAGGCACAGGGAGCACGGCCTACTAATAGTATCGAAGTGTGGAAAAAAGTGGGGGTGAGTAAAGATGGCACAGCTGAAAGCAGAGAAAAGGAGAATGAACTGTCAGTGAGCTGCTCCATCAATAGCACTGTGTTGTGGGAGTTCTACAAAAGGCCCATAAGGGAAATAAATTGAAAGAATTGTCAATATCCTCTCTTCACCCGATGAGGGAACACAATCTATAATGCCATCTCAGAAACAACTCTTTCTTGCGGGTCTAAAAAAAGTATCCTCTGTGCCCTCTGAGAGTGTGGATTAAATTGTCATTTTGGCATAGAAGGTGAACTCATGTGGTAGTCTAAAGCAAGGTCAGCGCCCTTCAAGAGCAAGAACGGTTTGGAAAGCTGACCTGCTGCACTCAGTACCCGTGACTCACTGTGACAGAAAGAGACTGACTGGCAGGGTTATTGTTGTGTGCGTCAGAGAATTTAGGAGTGTGGGGATATTTTTAGGTCAGATAAATCCCATGATCTTACCCTTGGATGTCCAAATTTCCAGATAGTAACACTATTCTTAGTAGGATCCTAATTAATAGTCCCTCTTGAGGGTCTGAGAAAAAAAAATCTGTGATAGATAGTGAGTTGAGAACACAATGATGAATGCATGCTTTTTTGAACATGCAGGAGAATAAATGGGCTCTTGGCAGAATGGGACATATTTTTTGGAATTCCCTATCCTTGGCTGCCATAGCGAAGCCATTTTTCTTTCTTTAAATTGCTATGGTAGAATCTAAAGGTCTGAGCTTTTACACTAGAAACAGTATTTAATTTACATTTTATTTCATTTTATTTTTATCATAAAAAAGAGTTTTTATAAATAAAGTTTATTGTATTATATATGTTTTACAATAAAATATTATTTATATTTTCTGTTAAGATTTTATGCTTTATTAAATTAGTTATTTGTTTCTTCTTAATTGTGAAATTGACAAAAAAATTATTAAACTGACATTTTTGTGCACCTTAGTTTTTCATTACTATTTGAGAATTCATTCATTCATTTGCTTTTCAGCTTAGTCCCTTTATTAATCTGGTCACCACAGCGAAATGAACCATCAACTTGTCCAGCATATGTTTTGCGCAGCAGATGCCCTTCTAGCTGCAACCCATCACTGGGAAGCATCCACACACACATACACTACAGACAATTTAGTCTACCCAATTCACCTATAATGTCTTCGGACGTGTGGGGGAAACCGGGGCACCCAGAGTATTTGAGAATTATATATATATATATATATATATTTTTTTTTTAAATGCCTTACGAGCAAGTAAAATAAATCAAATAAAAAGTAATATGAATTCTAATAATTTTTCACATGCTTTAGTTTAAAGTGGTAGGTTTTGACCAGTTTTAAATAGCTTAATGATCCTTTCTTAGGGGTCATACACAGTTCTTATGTTCGAGCTACTCACAATACTACACTGGCAAAATAATAACACAATAAGTCAAGCATTCATATACATTTATAACTGTGTGTATGGCCCAATAGACACCATTTTAATTGATTATAAAAAAAGTTGAAAAGTAAATACTTACATTTGGTGCTGCTCAGTGAACCATGTGAGATTATCCGAGAAATACTGGATGTTGAGGGGAGAAAAGGTTTAAAGGTAACTTCATTAATTTGTACATGAATTGGAAAAAAAAACTGAAGAAAATATAACGCAATGTAGGCCTACGTACTTTAACGAGCATGTGTAACGATTAAACAAGAAACTGACAACAAACAGGCCTGACTAAAACTAGTTTTACATTTGATAGTAAACATAAGCACCGTTAGCCTAGAAAAACAGGTATTTATGCACACAAACAATATGTTTTTTGTACTTGTTTTGAAAGTTTAACCCATTGTTTAGTTGCATTCAGTCAAACTCAGTAGTCACGTTAAAAACAAACAACCAATATTTGAATTGCACATGCGCGAGGGCGCCAGAGAGCACTCATACGAGTTGTTATTTTTGTCACTAACATTAAAAGTATAGACGAATTACCAACCTACATCACACATGACGTCCCTGGTTGCAAAAAGAGACTGGCTGCAATAGCAAAAATGCCGTGTTTTGCGGTAGGATGCCAAATTCGAGAGTCCAAAAATAGAAAACTTAACTTTTACCATACACCACACTGCTTACAATGCCGACGTCTTTGGCTAAAAGGGAGCTGAATGAAGTGACGACCTAATTAGAAATGCTGGACTCTGCAGTTCTCATGTTATATCAGGTAGGCTAAGTTCACGCTATGCTGAATCATATACATTACTCGTTTTTGATTGCAGCAATGATTTCACCAGAACAATTACATATGGTTAAATAAACTGCGGACACTGAATGCTAAGAATGAAACGTGAAAGTGTAAGTTATAAAAAGTTGGTTTTATATTCACACATTCATTCAGTGACAACTTGTGAGACACTCCCTATTGTTTACCATGGCACTTTGAGTATTCGGTCTGAAATAACCTGCAAGTGTGACTTGAAAACAACATGAACACTGTTTATTTGACTGTGAACAATGTTGTACTTTGATAGTCATTGGCTGCTAATATGATTTCGCTATTTAGAGTTTGCAAATAATACGTTTATGAAATGATATTATTAAGGAGAAAGTCAGAATGTGCGAAAATAAAACCAACTTTACCTTTATGTGTAAGTTCACAAACCCTGGGCCTGCCGTACAGGTGTAGTTCGCTGTCAGAATGCAGTTTTGCTGTTGATGATTAGGGCCTACCCAGGCCTTGTATAACGTTAGCTCCGTCTTATTTCCTTGTCTTTGGCTCGGCAGAACCTCAGTTTTTAGCACTACATAGTTTTGAATCTGGTAATCAGGGAACATTATTTCTTGCACATGACCACACAGAACAAAATTGTAGGCATCCAAACACTTGTAGGCCTTTAACTTCTCTCTTGTAAAATCCCTTGGAGCTTTAAAGAGATTGTATTTTTGGGGCTGGATGTTTGGTCATTTCATCTTATCTAATATCTATTGGAAGGGTGATATCGCAAATGGACCTGTCAGACGAATGCCGCTCACTTTAACGTTAATTTTGCCGAATCACTGTGCTATCACTGGGTGACATGTTGTTATAATACACTATATATATATATATATATATATATATATAATATGTAATCCATATATCTTATTTCTAAGACCACAACAAACTCTGTACCGCATCGGATGTCAATCCCCTAGCTGTAAATGGTAGCGCTTCTGTTTTTTTTCTGCCACCTCTCTGCGCGTGCATTCTGAATGTTTACAAACATGGTAATTGGTCTATTGTTTATACTATTAATATTTGAAAAGGTAAACAATATTGCAAAAAAATCTTTCAGAAAATTAAAGACTAAAATAACACAATAATAATAAAAAAAAATACTTTATGCAGAATTTGGGTTAAAATACTGCAAATGTATTTACAATTCAATGAATGATGTAATAATCTTTGCTAGCTGACTTTAAAGAATCTTAATTCTTTTTTGTTCACAAAATGTCAGAAATGGTCGTACCATTATGATAAAGAAAATATTATTATTATTACTAATATTAATAACAATAATAATAATGATAATAATAATATTAATAACAACAACAATAATAATAATAATAATAATAATAATAATAATAATAATAATAATAATAATAATAATAATAATAATAATAATAATAATAATAATAATAATAATAATAATAATAATAATAAAATGTTCTATTAAAATTAAGATCAGAACTGAAATTTAAAAGGCACTGAATGTCATTGTGGAAGGCACAAAACCCTGCTAAATAAATGGAAGAATGCATTTTTGTGTTAGCAAAATCTAGAAACAGTTTTAAAAGTTGGAGGTTTAAACAGAGTGACGTGTTTTAGAATGATAAACCAAGATGCTGCTAATGATGCAAAATATAAGTGCAGCACTCTACTTACATATGTGGAATGGATTTTAAACAATTTAGACACAATTTCTAACTGTGTTTAGTGCTGACTGTATTACCAAAATATATTAAAATCAGAAGAAAACAGGACCTTTGAGATATTCATTAATATACTATAAAACCCAACAGTCAACTTTATCAATTGAAAGAAGTATAGTTAACTCGGGCAGCACGGTGGCACAGTGGGTAGCACAATCACCTCACAGCAAGAAGGTTGCTGGTTCGAGCCCCAGACTGTGTGCTGGTGTAAAGAGTTTTGAACTCAGTGTTGAAGATAATGAGTTAAATAAATACCTCATTACTTCAACTTAAATGGAGTAAGTTCACAGTACTCGTATAGATTAGTTTTTTTTACTCAAATGGCTTGTAGCAATCAGTTTTCTCAAACGATGTGAGTTGCCTTAACTTATTGGGTTTTACAGTACTCAGTTGGTTTGAGTTATCATCATTTGTTGGGTTTTACTGTGCTCGAATTGCTTCGTTTACTCAAATGGATTAAGTTAACAGTACTCATTAGGATTAGTTTTTGAACTTAAATGGTTTGTTGCAATCGGTCTCCCTAAATGCTTTGAGTTATTTTAACTGTTTGGGTTTTACAGTGTATGATGGGCTATAGGGATATAAAGGACCTTTATTATTTAGTATAACGTTAAAGAATGTTTTAACCAAAACCATGGTACTTTGTGATTCATGAAGGGCAAGTCTGCAGCTGTCAGCTTTAAAAGAACTGCTTATTCAAACTACATATTGAATATGAGCTGAAACAATACAATTTTGGAGATTTGGTTTGGGAAACTTGCCTTTTTTTTTAAGGTAAACGTTGTGATGGAAAATGTGTATGCGCCCAGAGAGCTGGTCAAGTTATTTTAAGCAAAGACCTTATTTTACTCATGAATTGGAAAGTCCCAGCATGAAACCCAAGGGAAAATCTTGAGAGAACCAGTCTTGCAGGTTTTGACATCACAGCTTTATAGTCAGCCATCCAACTCTAACAGTCACACAATCTCAGACATTTGATAAGTGATGTAAAAATAAACCAGAACTTTAAATAGTTTTTTTATTTTTTTATCTAAAACTTTCTCAGTTTTTTTTTTTTTAAGTTTAAATGAAAAACTAAATCCAAGCTTTTCAATATAGTCTCAAGCTTTTAGTCCCCACTGTATATATTATAATGTTTGCCCTTTTCTATGCAATAATAAACACAGAATAGAAAATCTTTAGGTAAAACCTCTATACCTGCTAGAGGATAAGACAGATTTAAATGTGTTTATCTGTATTCTTGCACAAGGGGTTCACATACACCAAACGCTAAACTCATAACATTATAGAGAGAATGATTAGTTATCTTGGCAGCGTTTTATATGAAGCCCATAAAATACTGCTTTCTCAAAGCCTAAGCCTTCAGCTGGATATATTGAATGCAAGACTGCCACATGGTCATTGTTACTAAAAGCCATTTTTCTCCTGGTTTCCATTCCTCCGCTCCTCTCATCCCTCTTTCCTGCTCTCCTTTGTTCGTGCTTGACTTGTTTTCCCTGGTGTTCTTATATGATTACAGCTTGCCTGTTTACTGCAAATACAGCCCATCTCTGCATTTCCAGGAAAACTGCAAAAATCCTCTGGATATTGTGTTGTCCCTCCTTTATTTCCCTCACATCCTTCTCTTTCAATTCTTTTCTGTCACTCTCACACACATGCATTGCAAGCATTCACACACTTGACACCTAGGTAAGTCTCTTGACGTACGCTGCGTACCTGGGAGTGTATGTATATATGTGTGTGTATGTGTGTGTGTGTGTGTGTGTGTGTGTGTGTGTGTGTGTGTGTGTGTG
>CAIGQZ010035027.1:15176629-15208263 GCA_903798205.1 Danio tinwini
GTGTGTGTGTGTGTGTGTGTGTGTGTGTGTGTGTGTGTGTGTGTGTGCCAAAGCATCAAGATTCTTTCAGGGTCCTCTGCATCTGCCTTTCAAATAGATTATCTCTCTCGCCATTTCACAGAAAGGTAGAGCGTCTATACATATTAAACACAAATGCAGACTACATAACCACAGATGGGTGTATTACTGAGACACAAGGGTAATCCATTTCATAGGTAGGTAATTGGATCTGTCTTTGCAGAATAATTATAATCTAAATCATTCCAACTTCAAGCCTGCCACTTGAGTGTCTTGTTTGTGTGGAAATGTGTGTGTGTGGCATACTATAGTGAGAACATCTTGCATGTGTGCCAATACTGTGTTTGTGTGTGTGTGTTTGTGTGTGTGTGTGTGTGTGTGTGTGTGTGTGTGTGTGTGTGTGTGTGCGTACAAGGGCTGGGATTTCATTTCAGCAAACTCTTGATTATGAATGGCTGGATGATGCTGCAAGAAATTACTCGGTTACTTGACTGTCCAAGCCTCATGACAGCTGGTTCTGTGTGTCATCTATGTGTGAGGGAGAGGAATGGAGGATTCTGAGGTCCACACTATCTAGCAGAAAAACTGTATAGATTCAAAGCATGTTAAAGGAAAATAATTCTAAGTCGGTTTTAAGTTAAACTCACTTTAAATGGATGATTTGTGACACAATAACCGTTAACAGCAAAAAAAACAACAAAAAAAAACAGGTCAATTTGTAAATGGGTTACACTTTACAATACTGTATATTCATTAACATGGGTAAACTTCCACTAACACAAACACACACAGTCTCTCCCTGTCAACATTGTGATACGTTTACTTTTTTTTTTTTTATCTTTACATAATTTTAGATTTTATTGTCATGGAAATTTAAGGCTAAAATAATCAGCAACATGAAGTTAAGTTTTTTTACACTCTAAATTTTTTTTTATTTTTAATAGGAACAAGTAAAAATGATTTCAACAACTACAACAAAACAATGTAGACCTACCGAATATCTAAAATAACATTACTTGATAGTTTTCACCACAAACATAAGCTTTAATGTGCTTTGACAAAGCTGATCATCATTCTCAAACAACCCTTCCTATATCTGAAGGCTAGATTTACTACTGTTGTAGACTATTTGACACATCTGCCAGAGCATTTCAGTCTTGAACAACACAAACAGCTGTAATATTACAAGCCTCTGAGCACAGGTTTAAGTTTTTTATGAGGGCTTTGAACCAATCGCCATCTGGAGGGCAGGTTCTGCTGGTCGGGGCGGAGTTTTCTAGACTATTTAAAGTGCGGCGATGCAAAGTGTTCGAGAATCCAGTGTACCTTGGAGGACACGCGAGGGGTAGGAAAGCGCGTCTGTTTTGGAGACCTTGCGGAATACACACAGCACAAGCACCGATGGAGAGAAAGGACCATTAGCCATAGTCCTGGGGAAATACGCAGGTATGCGGTCGCTCGAGGTGTTGTGTTGTAAACTTGTTAACGAGATCTCCGCGAGCAGCGCAACATCGACTCGCCCTCTGCCTCTTTGTGCTGCGCTCTGCGCGACTGGCTTGTTTACGCAGCCAGGTGCGCGTGGTTCATTGTGTTGTGAGGTGACTACTATGGCTGTTTACCCAGACGGTGTTTTCGAGCGCGTCAGACTGTTTCTAGTGTGACACTCACATAACCCTTTTGTATTTCAGAAGCAGTATTCCATGTCTCTCCTCTGCCCTGTTATTGATGGGAAACCAACTGGACCGGATCACCCACCTGAACTACAGCGAGCTACCCACCGGGGATCCATCGGGCATCGAGAAGGACGAGTTACGTGTTGGCGTGGCGTATTTCTTTTCCGATGAAGAGGAAGAGCTGGATGATCGGTCGCAGTCGGACAGCTTTAAAGACAACAACAGCCCGAGCAAAGACGGTCCGGTTGCGCGCAACGAGATCGAGTACACGGCTTTCTGCTGCCAGGAATGTATTTACTCCAAACTGCGAGAAAACGAGGACCTGAATGTTTATTCGGTGAAAACTTTATTGACCATGTGCAAACCTGGGGATCTACTGGAGTTAGTGGCCAACGCACAACCCCCGCACTGGGCGATCTTCGAAGGGGAGGACCAGGTTATTCACCTCTACAAGGGGGAGATTCGCAAGGACAGCTTGTTTGAGATCAGCTGCGGTCGGCAGGCTAGGATAGTGAACAATCGGTACCGCTACCGGCCGCTGCCCGCTGATTTGGTGATGCAGAACGCGAGCGGGCACGTGGGGCTCAGCAGTGGTGAGATTTGCTGGACGAACTCGGAAAGTTTCGCAGCCTGGTGCCGTTTCGGCAAGCGGGAGTTTAAAGCGGGCGGGGAGGTACACTCGGTCGAGCAGCGCTACTTTCTGAAGGTGCACCTGTCCGAGAGCACCGCGCACACGCTCATGTTCCGCAGCCTAGAGGAGATGATACGCGAGAGACGGCGCGTGGACGCCAGCGGCATCCTGAAGGAGCTGTCGCTGGTGACCGGCAAGGAATGAGCGCTTGGGACTCTGCATGCCTTGAGCAAGGGCTGCCTATACCTTCATTTCAGGACTTTGGGAGGGTTGTTGCGTATTTGTGTATACATTTTTGGCAAAGACAACGCCCCTTTTGGTTGTGCTGTGAGATCCGATGGCCTCACTAAAGTCACCCTGTACCTTTAAAAAGGAAAAAGATAAACCATAAGGTGAGCCCTCATCACAGATATCGTCCATGAACCGATTCAGCTCCTCTCAAATTCGCACCCGAGCCCTGCTGCGGCAGATGGTGACCACGACGCGTTCATATGTCTGTGGCAAGCCGTTTTGACATTTACTCCTTATAACTAATATGTTGTGTTTAATACTACTATTCATTTAGTTTCTAGTGCCTATTCCAGTTGTTAGTAACATGTGTAGTCATACTAGTGATTGAAGCCATCACTCTGACTAGTCATTACATAGCTATGACCTGTGAAAAGCAAATTTATTAAGACAACTGAGATAGGCCTAATAGTAACTGGCTAAAATCGGTCTAATGAATGGTTACTAGGCAAACTGCAGTTATCGGAAACAGAGATCCACAAATGGGAATTTTGTATCGTTAGGAACAATTGGCTTACAGCAAAATATTAGTTGAATGGATGGATGGATAATTGGTGAAACTGGTTTCACCGCTTGCTTTATTACTTGATCAAACGAATACTGGGAATAAACACTTTAATTAGTTTAAAGGAATAATTGTGAAACAACTTGCCACATGTCTCTTATTTGACTGAACTCGAGAGCTTTAATAATATTAAACGTGGAGCTCTGATATTGCGCATCTGTCCAGCTGCATTAGTTTCTCTAAGCCCCTACAGGCGACAACACACGAGCCTTTGTTTTCATTCTGTTACCAACAAATGCAGCGAACATTCTTCTGTTTTTGGAGTCCATATTTTTGTATTTCAGTTAGTACTTAAAAAAACTGTTTTTATTTAAATAAACGTAGATTGCCCTATGAAAATTGCGTTGGTCTCCAGCATACTTCTTTGCATACTGTTTTGCCTGTGTATAAATGCCATAAGCGAGCACGTGCTGGCTAAGGCAACCTCACGCGAGACAGATGCATTGTAATTCAACACATCAGCCTTCTGTATTGTTCACAGCATCGACCGTCCCTTCATTTGATTTTGAAGGATTTATTTCCGCCAGTAAGGCGGTCGTTTGTTATCATTGCTGCATTAGTATGCCTTATGGGCAGCTGCTGATGCATGGAGACATCGTCCTTTTGTTCCAGACTTGTTATTGTTGATAATCACCAATGTGACTCTTAGGAGACATTAACGTTCTTCTTCTTCTAAAAAACTGCCTCTAAGGTATTTAATTCTACAGACAATTTGCTCTATGTCACTTTAATTATACATATCAACTTTACAGCTGCACTGCTTGGGCTACAAAACCATACATTCAAATTAACTGCAGTCTCCATTTTTTGCTGCAAGGTTTGCATTAAGTAATAGCAGAGCTGTGTATATGTGTGTATGTGTGAATAGACACTCTGTAGTAGCAGTAAATATGGTCATGCTCTGTTTGTTTTCCTATTAGAGGCTGTAGGCTGCAGTTGGGATCATTTATGCTTTATGTTCAGTGGGGCTTGATTGGCCCACAGGTCTGTGTTGCTGGACCCTTTACAAAATCTGTGCTGGCCAACACTAACAAGTCATTGTAAAAATCGGTATGTATCTCAAGCAAAGCTGAAGTCCACTATACAGGCTTAGCTTTTGTGCTGCGTTTCAACATTGTAGCTGTGAGTTGTGCATTGATTTATACATTGCAGCCAGAGAGAGTCGTTTCTAAAATTTCACCCATGCTGAAATATTTACCTGGCTAGTTCCTGTAGTGTGCGTTCAACATTTGTATTCATTCCACACATACACCCCTTATGGCCTATTCTCTTTGTGCACCTCTTTTCCAGGTCATAATGTTAATCACAAGTCCTCATCACTCACAACATGTTTTGTCAGGTGTGCCAGTTTGAGCCGTTAATATGGAAAGCGAGTAATTGTACAGATGAATGAAAACAAGTGGGGCAGGTTTCTAAAGGCTTGGGACATAATACTCACCAACTGTCAGATGAGTTCACAGTAAATGTTACAAGCATGGGGATGAATTTTACTTTTTTTTACATAGCCAAATCCAGTCCAACCAGGCAATTAATGGGCTGAAAATGTAGCATTGGGTGTTTTTCAATGAATTATCATCCGATTTAGTGCAAAGTTGCTTCTTTTCTGTTTAAACTAGGCTCATGATATCAAACCATTATGAGTTTGTGGTTTTATGAGGTTTTCTGCTTTCTTCAGACACATTCTTTTGTGTTTAACAGAAGAAAGAAACCCATGAAGGGTTGAAACCACTTGTGGGTAAGTAAATAGTGAGTTCATTTTATTTTGGGGAAAACTATCCTATTAAAAAACACAAATTTTACAAATTAGACAAAGTTGTGTACATTTTCTATAGATTATGGCAGAAAAATATCATAACCAAGCTTTTTAAATACGCACTATAGTAAAGCACACTTGTATCAATGGAGATGGAGTGATTCTGTAAACTTCGAACTGAACCAAAAGCCTTGTTAGCATTTATTTTTACACCGTACTGACAAATATTGTTATGGAATAGCAGAATTTAACACCCACGCCCTCATTTTCTTTAACCTAGTGTGTGTCATTTCCAGTCTTGTCTCCACCACATTGTTGTTCATCAATCCCAGCAGCCCCAGTAACCCACTTTTTTTTTACTAGACCATTTGTGGGATCCCCTTCCTTGACATTAGCCCACCCCATGCCTCATTTTCCATTCCTCTAAGCATGACAATCTGTCACCTGTACCAACACCTTTTTTTCTAAAGCTGGAAATTTAGGGTAGTGGGGCAGCAGGCTATATGTGGAGAATGAGGACAGGATTGAAGGAGAGATTGGGCTGAGGGAGTAGATGTTTCCAACATGAGCTGAACAGAATATCTTTAGCCTGAAACAAAGTCTGCCTTTTGGTGATATGCCATATGTGTGCCGTCCTGTTTTGTGTGTCACTTCGTAACCTGTTACTGGGGAAACCTCAGCCAGTCATTTGGCTTGCGTCTACTGAATATTGTTTTACTAGATGCCCAGAGAGAGGAGGAATGCATATCCAGACACTTTAACGGAGAGCACTGTTGTTTTTACATTGATTAAAGAACTAATGATAATGCATTTGCTTCTGCTGAGGGAGAATTATGCATAGCATCTGCGCTCTGCAGTAATCCTGCTTCCTTCTCTGACTTGATCGGATATTCATTTAAACCAGCAGGCTAGCTGGTAATCTGGCCTCAGGAGAAGAATTCAGACTCATTTGTTTTTGTTTTTTTCCCTTCAATTTCTTTTTGTCAATTGCATTTCACAGTGATGTTAAATTATTTGTCTAGAATCATGTAATATTGCTAAAATTATGGTGCACTAAAAACTACCTTGGAATTTTGGATTCTGTGCCACAGTGGGCATCGATATACTTTTTTTCTACTAGAATATGAGATGCAGCTAAATACCGCTGGGCTCCAGTATATAATAAATAAATGAAAAGAGAGCGAAATTCTTATGTGTCAATGGCATATGCTGACTTATGAATGATTTTCAATCAAGTCATGCGTTTTCTATTAGCAGAACTGGTGATGCCGGAACAGTCTCATTTGATCTAATCGGTTGAACAGGTTTGCAAAAGGGTCTGAAACGGTTCACTTTGTTTGATTCATTTGTAGAGTTCACTCATGCACTTAATTATTTGTAGAGGCTTCTCACATCAAAATAGTAAAGGCATATTTTATAAGTTGCAAACAATCCATTGCTGCTGCCTTTTATTGTTTTTGAACTACAGTTTTTATTGCACATGCAGTTTGTACATGACTATTTATATCCAAAATCAGAATTCAGTGATCAAAATATGGGCTTTTTCATTATTATTATTTTACAGGAGGCCTGTGCCACAGTAGTGCAGAAAGAAAAGAAAAGCCCCTGCTGTAATATCAGTTATAAACAATATTCAGATTTCCATACATCATATCACGTAATTAATTTATCATAACATTTAACCTAAATCTATTTATCATATCATGTGATCTAAATCTAAATAAGGCTCTGTTTACACATTGTATTAAGCATTTTCATAAATCGGATCACATAATTTAAACAGGTTTAAAAACATTTTGAGCTTTTCCAAAAATAGGTAGTTGAAAACATCTTTGATTGACTTGATTTCGTAGACTCAAAGAGATTCACAGTCACAAAAGATGACTCTTTAAAGTCTTGCACTCTTTAAAGTCACCAAAACTAGGTACTCATACACTTTGCTGTAATGGACACATGTTAAGATTCATAGTTGCCATCCAAGATCCTTATTACTTGCTTTTTTCTGGTTTACACAACATGTAGTATGAAATAGAGAACTTAAAATGCAATTAATACCAGGTGGTTACCTTGTAAAACTCCACCATTCAATGCTGTGGTCAGAGATGGGAAGTAACAAAGTACAGACACTTTATTACTGTGCTTGGGTACCTTTTATTTTGTATCTGTACTGTACTGCACATTTCTGACAACTTTTTACTTGTTCTTAACTCGTTACATTTTGACATAAACATCTGTACCTTCTACATAACATTTTTAAACCAGGCTTGTTGCTTTATTTCAAATTTGCTTAGTGTTGGCATGGTCGCTAAGTGGTTAGTTTGGTTGCCACACAACAAGCAGGTCACTGGTTTGAGTCCTGGCTGGACCAGGAGGCATTTCTGTGTGGAGTTTGCATGTTTCCCTAGGGTTGCACGAAACTGAACGGAGCCATTTCTCGCTAACATTTGAGCGCTACTGAGCACGTTCTTAAACAGCACTGATTTGCCATTGTGTTCATGTGCTCAGCGGAAATGACTGTTTGGCCGTGAAGGTCATCAGTTCACCAAACTCACCGCTGTTTACTGAGTGTAACCACAGATACAGGGACACTGGAGCGCTTTAAAGTCGCAATTCATCAGCGGATCGCTCGTATGTCAGCTTATCGACAAACCAGCTGATCGACATGACTTTAATACGCTCCAGTCTCCCGGTATCTGTGGTTAAACTCAGTAAACAGGGGTGAGTTTGGTGAACTGATGACCTTCAGGGCCAATCACAGTTATTTCTGTTGAGCACGTGAACACAATGGCAAATCAGTGCTGTTTAAGAATTTGCCCAGTAGCACTCAAATGTTAGCGGGAAATTTTCAAAACTTCATTTTCGATTGGTACCGAATTCCAGTATGGTGACAACCCTAGTTTTCCCCATGTCTGGGTGGGTTTTGTTCAGGTGCTCAGGTTTCCTCCACAGTCAAAGATATGCGATATAGGTTAATTTGTTAAACTAAATTGCCTATAGTTTGTGATTGGGAGTCTGTGTTTCCCAGCACTGTGGGTTGTACTCCCATCACTGGGTTGCAGTTGGAAGGGCATCCACTGTGTAAAACAATGGCCAGAGAAGTTGGCAGTTCATTTCGCTGTGGCGAATGAATAAGTCAAAGGAAAGTCAGTAGGTTGTGGAATGATTGCTATAATTTTTCGCATTGCACAATTTTCATGGCTTTTTTGAACCAATGCATATTTTTATTGTCACTGTGTACCTGCATGGATTTTTCAGCTAGGCTAACACGCACTGTAGGCTAGTAGGCTAGTTTATGAAGCTAACAACTAGCAGAAAGTAAACAAGACTGTAGAATGTGGATGAGACAGAGGGTGTAAGCGATGGAAACATGACTGATCATAAACAGAGATTCATGATCAATCGTAGGCATATCTGAGAGATGTTTCAAATTGTTGGCATTAAAAAGGATTCCTGACAGATGAGCTGTAAACTGTCAACCTACTAAACATGAAGTGCTGAATTGAAAGAATTTACAGTCGAATTTGAGAAGGCACATGTACAAATCAATTAAATATTTTATTTATACAGCTCTTTCCAATGCTTTGAGTAACCACTTGATTTTCTATGTCTGTTAGTAATGTTAGCTTAAATTCACACCACATGGGTGCACATTTTGCAATTACATTAACTTCAGAACAGCTCATGTTATGTTAATTTTAGTTAGTTTTAAACGTGAGTTAACTTACAATAGCTAACTACACTGTAAAACCCAAAAAGTTAAGGTAACTCAAACCATTTGATGAAACCGATTGCAACAAACCATTTAAGTTCAAAAACTAATCCTAATAAGTACTGTGAACTTACTCCATTTGAGTAAACGAAGCAATTTGAGCACAGTAAAACCTAATAAATTAAGAGAACTCAAACCAACTGAGTACTGTAAAACCCAATAAGTCAACTCAAACCGTTTGAGGAAACTGATTGCTACAAACCATTTGAGTTAAAAAAACGAATCTATATGAGTACTGTGAACTTACTCTATTTAAGCTGAAGTAATGAGGTATTTAACTCATTATCTTCAACGCTGAGTTCAAAACTCTTTTCAAATGAGTAGAATTAACTTTCAGTCAATTTTGAGTTAACTACACTCATTTAATTTGATAAAGTTGACTGTTGGGTTTTACAGTGTAAATATATTTGTAAGTTTAGCTAGCTCTCCTTTTCATTGGAAAATAAATGAATCGTGATGGCTAACAAAATAACAAATGTAAGTTCTTTTGTATTGATGGATCATGATGTAAAGTCCAGCAGCATGGCACTCAAGTAGGTAGATGTAATGTGTACTGTTTATTTAGGTACATGCTAGAGCCCATAAATTTTTACATTAAATTGAGTATAATCAGTACTTCACCTTTTTCCAGAGTTGTTTTAAACATGAGTATCCTTACTTCTACTTGAGGAAAGGACATGTGTACTTTTGGCATCTCTGACACTGGTATATGAATATGGTAGTCACCAGTACCATAGTAAACATAGCATTGTTACAGACCTTTTGTAGGGCACATTATTTTAAGGCACATCTACCTATATCTTCTGCATACAGATAATCAAAATTTTATGTAAATCTCTACGGCACATCCATAATGATTCTGTACTGTAGGAGCTTATTGAGATGAATTTACTGTGTCAAGACATGGTGAACTGGCCAGAGCAGGAGTGGGTATCCTTAGAGAGTAGATTAGACTCTAGGTCATGTCATATTACAGGCTCTTTTTATAATTCCACCGCATAATGCACCACATTGCAGAATTCAGCAAATTCTGTTTCACGCTTCTGAGTGAGAGACCGCTGCTGGCTGTGAAAGAGCGCTGTCTGATAAAAATTCAAACAGAGTTCCAGAAAGCATCTACAATGACTCAACAAAATCAACATATAGTGTGTGAGGCGAGCAGCTAGCGATGGCTTGGATTCGAAAATGCTGAAAACTTTACTTTTTATATGTTTTCTTATCGATCATCATGTCAGGGTGAGTGCAGGCATGTTTAGATTAAGGAAAGGCTCTTAAAGGTGGCCAGTGGATGCTGTTTGATATGTTGTGCCACCTGTAGAACAATGAGGTGCATTGTTTACACAACCCCCAACAGCCTTATTATGTTAATGCTTTGTGTTCTTATGCGAGCCTTTGCAGACCCCTGACAGTCCCCTTTTATCTTTATTCTGCTCCTACTAAGCTTACATTGGCTTACACCAGGCCACTCCAAAGTTCTCACCCTGCATCCAATTACTGGAGAGTGTTTGCTCCTCTTGCTGTCTCCCTCTGAACCATGCTGTGAACATGGACAGCAATGGCAGGGGAAAAACAGCCTGCTTCATGAAAAATGACAGTTCTCCTTTAAAAAAAAAAATGAAGCAATTTCTCACCAATCTTTCTAAGGTTTGGATCAAAAGCGGCCCGCTTCTTTTGTGTGGTGAACTGAGACTTGCTGTAGTTGAGTCTTGGGGAAATGTGGAGATTTTACAGCTGCTGGTGATGGTGTAGATTCTGGTCCTATAGGAAGGAAAAATCAGAAATCAAATTATTATTATTTTTAATCTTTATTGTTTATTCAAAGTGGCAATTAGATCAGCTGTAGAGCAAATGGATTCTTTATTATGCTTCTCAGATTACATTTTTTATTAGCTTTTTTTTAAGAATCTGTTTTGATGTGTGCGACACTAAATACAGGTTTAAATAAGGTCCTCGTTTGATTACTATCAGACTATTTTTGTCCTGAAAATGCAGTAAAACCACAATATGAGATATGTATTTAATTGCTAACATGAACAATGCTAGTACAGTATTTACTAACATGAACAATGCTAGTACAGCATTTATTAATAGTGTAACATTTAATTATGACAAATAATTATGTTTTTTACGAACAAAACAGATTTGAGAAACATATAAGCTATTTTTCCATCCATCTATTTGTATGTGCATTTTGAAATATTGCATATGCAATGCTTAATAGAAACACTAAGATGTGCATACATTCTGAAACAATAAATGTGAATAAACTACAATAAAAACACATTTGCCAAAAAAATCCATCATGTGCATGTGATTTTGATTAAATGTAGTGCGACGGGATGGCATGAATGGACAAACCAAACCTTGTGCCTCATAACACCGCAGCATGTTTATTGTGTTTCATCCTCTAAGGAGCAAGTCATTTATTATATAAGAAAAAAAGTCCAGAGGACTGATTTTGTACTGAAAATGTGGTAACACTTTACAATATGGAACATGTAATTCATGTTACTTGCTAAGAAACAATGCTAGTACAGTATTTACTAACATGAACAATGCTTGTACAGCATTTATTTATAGTTGAACATTTGCTAATCTGTTATTAAAACTAGGGTTGCACAATATTGGAAAAATCTGACATTACAATATTTTGTTTTGCTGTAATTTATATTGCAATATGAAAACAATTTCACCAGATGGCTTGAATAGCTTTATTTGGAAAGAGTTTATTAATTTAGATTGGGTTGATTTTGTAAGAGTGTAAATCGTGTATACAAATAAAATTGCAAGAATAATTACAATAGAGCAAAAAAAAAAAAAAGCTTTATGTTTTTTTGAGAGTCAAACAATATTCAGATACAGATGTTTAAATAATGTAATTTAAAATAAGACATCATTAAAGTAACAAATGTTTAACGTTACTGTCCCCAAATGCTTTACACTTTCTTGAAATGCTCTTAAAACACATGCAAATGATAGAGTTTCACTCTGTTATGGTTATATGTTGCAATGACTGTATACTCAGTTGTTGATTAATTATCTCAACTCAATGTTGCATTTCCTGCGACATGACTTTTGCTGACACGCATTGCGATATCGATGCTGAAACAATTTATTGTGCAGCCCTAATTAAGACCCAACACTGTACTAATTAACACTGAACAACTGTGTTTTCATTAACAAGCATTAGCAAACATTAACAAATAGTTTACTAAATGTATAGTTCATTCTTTGTTCACATTATTAAATACATAAACTATGTGGCATATATTATAAACTATTTCCAAAAACACTCATGTTGTCAAATCTGTTCAAGAAATAAAACACCTATTTTCCACCTACTGACCAAACGTGATCCTTCTGTGTTCTCACCAAAACAAGGTGTTTATAGTTTGCTGTGTTTGCTTTGTTTCTTCAGTGCTGTTTTGGATCTAATGGATAGGAATAGTCATTCACAGGCTGTATGCGCAATAAAAAGCTTTGACATTGAAAAACGATAAGACAATTGCAGTGAATTGTAGGTAAATATTCACCTCATCCATCAATCTTTTTTGTTTTCTGTCTTTTGTATTCCTTACTATTTCAGTGAGATAAACATCACACGTGAGTTCTCCAAGCGAACACAACAATGTGAATCGTTTTAGACCTTTTTTTTGTCTCTGCAATTAGATAAACAGAGGTGATTTTGGCATCACTAGTTCTGATTCTAAACAGGTGATGGACAGATTTTTGACGAAAAATCTTTTGAAATTTTGTTAATATCAGATTGAAGCGGTATTACCTGACTACTTGGGTCACTGAAATAAAAGAAGGATAAAACAAGGCCAGTGTTATTTAGGACTCCTGTGGCTGCTTAGTAACAGTTGAACTTTTATTCCACAGAAGACAGACATACAGGTTCAGAATGGGGGAGAGAGTGTTTTTCTTTTGTTCTTTTAACTTTAAGGCTTTTAGTGTTATTTTGGACTAAACTGGACTAAACTTTTGGACTGTTGAAAGTCAACATATAATCATATGACAATATTTTAACTGTCAACTACTGTTGATAGAGGTTTCATTTTACAAATAATGTATGTTGCCCTAATGCCCCACATAAAAATCTGATATATGGCAATATATACAAATTGCATATATGGCATGCTAGTTCATATTTGTATTCCACATATATAAAACATCTAACATATTTAGAAATATAGGAAAAATGGAAATATAACTTTATATATTTCATGCATTGGAATTTCAGATATGTACATATATGCTCAAATTAGCTATAATTTTGTGCATGCATGTATGTATATTTGAACATATGCACATATTTGTAATTTCATATATGACATAATTTAGATATGTAAAATCCAAATATGAACTTGTATCTCATGAAATTAAGATAAACTTTCATTTTTCTATACGGCAGCACGTGAAAAAGAATCATGTCAAATAATTATGCTCTGAACAAATGAAACAAATTTGAGAAAAATATTAGTTATTTTTCCATCCACCCGTTTTTATGTGCATTTTGAAATGTTGCAAAAAATGCTTAATAGAAACACCAAGATGTGTATAAATTCTGAAAATGCGCACAAAAACTTTTGAGTAGGATAAACTCTTTATCTGATAAGAATACTTTTCAATAAACTACAATGGAAACACGTTTACCAAATAAATTTCATCATGCACATGTAATTTTAATTAAATGTAGTACGATGGAATGCCATTAGTTGAGAAACCAAACATTGTGCCTCAAAACCCCACAGTACATTCATTGTGTTTCATCTTCTGAGGAACAAGTCATTTATAAGGAAAAAAGCACACAGTTCCTTTTTCTATCATAGCAAATTCCATTTTTCTTTTTGATATTTGGTGCCAGATTTTTAGGAGTTAACGATTTAGTTCTCTTTGATTCATTCATTGGACAGAAATTTATTTGCACATGTTTTGTGTGATATTCAAGTTTTGCACATAAATCTAATTTGCGTCTTTGTATGTAAACATGGATATTATCGCTTGTATTTTCATCAGTCAGAAATATTTTATGTATTCAGGGATCAAAGGATCACTAAAAGAAACTATAGGAGGCATACATAATATTTGAGGAAACAGATCACCTCCTATTTCTCAAATATAAAAAGTCTGTCATCATCATTTACTCACCCTCATGTCATTCACAAGCTTTACGACAAGGTGTACATGCTTTATGGTGTTTTTATATCAACTTCAGTCCATATTCACTTTGATTAAAAAGAAAAGAAAAATTGTTTTGCCAAGCTAATTTAAGATGGCATTAGACTATGCGAGTAATGGCAGAATTATCTTCTTTTTTGGATAAGCCATCTCCATTTCAGTCTCTTATGAAACAGTTAAATTCGCTGCTTAAATTCGTCTCAGGAAAGTGTATCTGTTTTACATCTATATACCGAGCATAGCACTGCTACAGTAATATTATACAGTTTTAATTGGTTTTGTCGGACTCAAATGTGGGCAAAACAAATCAAGAGGAAACTTAATTTAGCAGTTGGGGCACTGGCGCTCACAGACAAACACACATACACACACACAGTGGTGCCCATAACTTTCCACTCCTCCTCTCATATTTCACCTGCTCTCTCTGTCTGTGAGTTAATGAGAGAGTCAGAGGTGCAGGATTAGATGCACTGCTCGCTCGCTCGCTCTCTCTCTCTCTCTCTGCTGGACTGAGCATAATGCCATATACCTTTGTTTCCCCTCCTCTATCACACAGGAGGACTGCTTTTTTATTTTTCCTATATGCTTAAGTCACATTTTTTCTGCATATTTATTATTATGTACATATTTGTTCTGCATTTATTAGCACTGCTGCTGTTATATATTCAGATTTTTGCCCTCCTTCCATTTTGGGCTGTGTGTTTATCCATGCCTGGGCTCGTTTCCTCGTTCTGCCAATCACACACACACTACTGCTGTGTTTGTGATTTAACACACATCTCATTTTTGCCATCTAATGCTTATACAAACATGCACAGCACACATCAGTCTGCCTTTCTCCTGCTCTCGTTTTTCTTTTTCTCTTCAGTCACATGCTCAGCTCGACCTTTCTCTCCATCATTCAACGTCTCACCCCTTTTTCTCCGTCCTCCTTTTCCTTGGTTAAGCACTGCATTTATTTCTCAGCTTGACTGTCCTTTGACCGAGAACTTTCCCCTCCTGCATTTTAGCAGTTGCTCTTCCATAACAGCAATCGCACACCCCACAGGTGTCCCATGCACACACTATCTCCATTTTTTTGCTCTCAGCACAAAATTGGCAAAGTCACAGAGACTATGACAGGAGAATGACTTCGCTTGATTGGAGCGAGAGTGAAATTAGAATCATAGAAGTATTTTTTTTCTTCTTAAACTAAACTATAACAGCAGCTGGACTATATGTGTTAGCTTATGATTAGGACCAAACTGAATCAGCAGACATTTTTGGCTATTTCTGTGCAGAATTTTGAAAATTAAGCATTATGTGGAACGGTTTTGGGATCATAAATAAAAGCTTAATATATGAAGTAAAAAAATGATACCTTTATAACTTTTATTTGATCTTTATTATGCAAATCCAATTAGATTCACTTACTTGGTAAACAATATGAAATCTCTATTAAAAGACACAAAATATTACTTTACAAATTGTATTGTAAATAACTCATATAAGCATTTTTATAACAGTCAATATTATTGCTGAAATTAATTTAAAAACTGAATAAATATAAATTTACACACATTTACACAAGTAAATAAATAGATCAGTGATGGGCAAAAAAACTGCGAAAATCTACAGATTTCTGCACGCCGAAATTCTGTGTGGGCCTACTTATCATTGGCCGGGTAGTAATTTGTCTGTGCTTATTTATCTATTTGTAGAATTATGATCTACCCCAAAAAAAAAAAAATCTCCAAAAAATAAAAATTCATTTACTGATTCTTCACTTGTTCCAAACTTGTTTGACTTTCTACAGTATCTTCTGTTGAACACAAAGGATATTTTGAGGAAAGCTGAAAACCTGTTACCATTGACTTTTACAGTATTTGTTTTTCTTACTATGGAAGTCAATTGTTACAGTTTTTTTTGCTTTTTTCAAAATATCTCCTAATGTTCAACAAAATAAAGAAACTCATAAAGGTTTGGAACAACTTGAAGGTGAGTAAATTGTCATTTTTGGGTGTACTATCACTTTAACAAATGATATTGGTTCTGTTAAAAGTACTATTTTTAGGTATTTTCATGTATTTGTTTCTATTGCGGACAACGCGATGGTGCAGTAGGTAGTGCTGTCGCCTCACAGCAAGAAGGTCGCTGGTTCGAGCCTCGCTGGGTCAGTTGGCATTTCTGTGTGGAGTTTGCATGTTCTCCCTGCGTTCGCGTGGGTTTCCTCCGAGTGCTCCGGTTTCACCCACAGTCCAAAGACATGCGGTACAGGTGAATTGGGTAGGCTAAATTGTCCGTAGTGTATGAGTGTGAATGAATGTTTCCCAGAGATGGGTTGTAGCTGGAAGGGCATCCGCTGCATAAAACGTGCTGGATAAGTAGATGTCTTGGTAGATAATACAAGGCAGGTGTCAGTAAAACTGTAATGAACGTCTATCATCAAATAGACAGATTAGACAGAGTTCTCATGTAGTCATGTGATGATGACTAGTCTATTTTTGGACAATTGTTAGATGTCTAGAATATTTAAAATAACACCCAAAGCCTTGTTTTAGCCAAGATATCTATGTTTAGCTGTCTATTAGCGGTCTATTAAACACACAAAAACTGCTTATTGGGATTAGGCATGGGACTATAACCCTTTTCAAGGTTTTTGGAAAAGTCAAGTTTTCAAAACCACAAACTATTTGTGTTATACCATTCCTAAGGTATATGTAAGTTTTTTTTTTTCCAGGAACATGTGAAAAACAAATCACTTTTACATTAACATCTAAGCCTGCTGTAGACCTGAACAGTGCAGTGGCTTTTGGCTGTATATCCAAAAAAAAACAGAAAGATCTCCAAATATGCCTTTTCAAGTTATAAAGAAATCTGTGAAGACAGCAGAAGTCAATGATTTATTTTAATTATTTTGCCTGATATGTTTACTGTTCTAAAATATTTTAATAGTTTTTTTAAATAAAATATATTGTGTTCAATAAGGGGAAATGTTATTGTTCAGACATTTAAGAAGAACATTTCAGAGCAATAATTACAATATCATGAAACCGTGATATTTATCCAAGGTTGTCATACCGTCACAATCTTATACCGGCCTAGGCCTAACTGGGATGCATCATTGTGTTTCCGCCTTTTTCTGAAATAGATTTATGACAAGAATTTTCTGAACTTGTCAATTGGCACATTGATTATTTCCTTAATTACAGATCTGTTGCTACGATTGCCATTATTTATGTGCTGGGCTTCTTTGTTGGTTATGGTTTGAATATATATCTCAGTACTTATAGAAGGAATTTTGTCAGAAAAATAAATGTTTTTTTTTTACTTGAAGAAATAGTGTATGAAACTGCCAGTAAGTGATAAACACTTGGGAATAGTCAGATTGGGAAACGAAATAATGTTTGCAAACACACTGTGTCTTGTATCCAATAACATCATTTGAAACTAAATTGGCATTTTGCAGAGTGGACAAAAGAGGTGTAACATTGGAGAAGAGCTTCAGGACCCCTACTTTGTGACGAGGCGGAGTTCAAATTGCCTCTGTTATGGCAGTGTTCTCAATTACCATGGGCTGAACGGTTGGATGCCTTCCACTCCGAGCAACAAGTGTGATTCCATAATATTGGGTCTGGTGTTAAGTGTATGGACTGTGTTACGGTTGGTTATCAAAGGAAGCTGCAGGGAGTCTGATTGCAGAGGTTTGGGATGAATGTATCTAGTGATGTAACCATGAGCCTGGCTTTGAATTATACATGACAGCAAGACGGAAACCGTTACAAGAGAACACTAAGAACAGTCTTACAAACAGTACACTGGCTGAATGTATAGCAAGATCTGTCTATCACTTCATCTATTTATTTGTCAGATTTACAGGCAGATTTTTAGAAGGACAAACAGAGCTGCAACAGTAAAAACCCAAAACAACTGCCTATGTGGGGATGCTTTTAAATGAGACATTCCACAACAGTGTTCCTGAGAGTGAAGAGTGACTTAAAGGAGCACTCCACTTTTTTGGAAAAAGGCTCATTTTACAAGTCACCTATATAATGTCAAATCACGATATATTGAACTGAGGCATAATGTGCTGAACATACAGGAGGTCACAACTACAGAGCAGAGGGCCACTGAGCCTCATTTTGATACAGTTTTGTTTGATAACAGAGAGGTGTCCCTTTGAGAATCCACAAATCTATAATGAAAGCATTCAATAGTTTTTGTAACTGTTTATGCTCAATTAAGACAAAAAAAAGTTGTGCTTAAAATAAAACACGCAGGACGGACATGTTTACATATTATTAAGTGTATTTGTCTATTTAAAAACGCACTAAAATTCGAAATCCACTTTCACTCCTCTTCAAATCCCATCTACAGAAGCTGATCTGGGATCAGTGTCTTTATCACTTTGGAGCACGTCCGTCAGTCAGTACCGTTACATGACTGGACTGATTCAGAGGCTGCATATGAAGGATGAGGGATGCAAAGCTTTAATGGAAATAAAGTAAATGTGGCCGTTGTAACATTAATCTCAATGTGCTTTCAAGCCAAAATAAAGCGAAAGCATAACTCTCTTAAAACAGCTCTTGCAATTATATCACATTTTAGATTGGCTTTTTGATACTACTATCACTTTTCAAAGAAAGATAAAAAATACGGGAGAAATACGGAAAAAAAATACTTAAACGGGATGATAACAGGACAGAATGGTAAAATACTGGAGAATCCTGGCAAAAACAGGAGGGTTGACAGGTATGCCCAGAGTTCAACAGTTGAGTATACCATTTTTAAATCGATTTAGCACTTTTAAATAGCTTAACATAAAGCATTGAATCGAATTAGACCATTATCCTTTAGCAAAAAAATAAATAAAAGATTTTTAAAGCTTGACACTTCTGTAATTACATCATGTACTAGGACCAGTGGAAAATAAAAAGTTGGTATTTTCTATGTCAATATGGCTAGGAACTGTACTCTCATTCTGCCATAATAAGGAACTTTGCTTCCATGCCATGTTTTGCAGCAGGTACAATGATATTACGCAGCAATGCTACTTAGTTGATAACTATTTTCAGGAATAATATCATTGCTTTTTAGATTTTTCTATGCTAATAGTCTAATCCAATGAAATGCTTTATGCTAAACTAAGCTAAAATACTCCCACCATACACACAGAATGGATTTAAGAATGGTAAAACTCAACTGTTTAACTCCAGGGCCCAGTTTTTCAAAAGTAATCCAGTAGGATTTTGGATCAAATCTTAGAAATGGGTTTTTCAAAAGTAACAGAAGGATTCTGAATTTAGATCAGACCATGTAATCCAATCTCATCTTTGATTTGGATCAAACATTTCCTTTGGGTTATTCAAAACGTTGAACTCAAATTGGAATCTATTTGATCCAAAAAAAAAAAAAAAAAATAGGATTATCCTGATCCCACCAGAAGGGTGTATTCAGTTGTGGTTTTTTAAGCAAATAAAATAAAAAAGTTTTATTTTTAAGTTTATTTTTTCTGGCAAATACTCCAGTAAGCAAGCCAAATATTCATGCAGCATAAATTAAATAAAAAATACAGCCCTCATTCATTCTGTTAGCAACTTGCATGCTTATAGCACAGCTAAATCCAAAATAAGGCTCAGTGGCCCTCTGCTCTGTAGTCGTAGCTTCCTGTATGTTTACCACATTATGCCACAGTTCAATATATCTCTCAACAGCGTGCTGCTGAATATTATAATAGTTGAATTTCAAGCAGCCTTATGCATCTGTGAACTGAATGCAGAACAAAATTTTGACCACATGACGCGAGACTCATCCAATCATGTGTGGTATAAATTGAATACACCTCCCTACAGAAGCTGTATCAGTATGCGCGGTTTCTCCAAGGATGCTTTCTATGCATTAAACTAAAGCAAAACACACACCTCGCGAGCAAAGTTTTGAGATTGCTATGACACTCATTATGCGTCTTTGCATAGCTTTGACTGGCGTGTTGTTTTCATCTCAAGCTCGTCTTGTACTGATCACAGAAGTTGAACACAAGCTCTCCTTATACTCTCATAATCACACATTTTCAAACGCATAGACACATTACACCAAGCATATTGAATTTCCTATGATGAAGACGAGAGCATTGCCATGGCAACGTCACAGTGCCTCTCCCTTCCACTCTGGCTGTTTTAAAAGATGAGAGGACGGAAAACAACAAGAGAGGAATAGAGTTTAAAGGGATGATGACGGTCAGTGCATCATTTCGCAGATAAACTTCTGCCTGGAGGGTTTAGTGGATTTGGAGTAAACGTAGATACATGTCACGTACATAAAACCTACTAAAATATGTGCTGCTCTCTGAAGCTCGGCAAGCCTAAAGCATTTTGAATGCACACACATGCATATAGAGTATAAAAGAATGGTTTATACAAAAAAAAAAAAAAAAAAATGTTGTTTTTAATGGGTCACTAAACACCAAAACAATTTTTTGAGATGTTGACTGTCATATACAGTACATGCCCAACGTTGCTGAAAACACAGTTAGGTCCATAAATATTTGGACATCGACACAATTCCAACATTTTTGGCTCTATACACCAACACAGTCGATTTAAAATAAAACGAACAAGACGTGCTTTAACTGCAGACTGTCAGCTTTAATTTGAGGGTATTTACATCCAAATCAGGTGAACGCTGTAGGAATTACAACAGTTTGCATATGTGCCTGATTTGGATGTAAATACTCAAATAAAAGCTAACAGTCTGCAGTTAAAGCACATCTTGTTCCTTTGTTCATTTCAAATCGATTGTGTTGGTATATAGAGTCGAAAATGTTAGAATTGTGTCAATGTCCAGTTTATGGACCTAACTGTATATTTTACTAAAAAGGGAAAATTGGTAGTTTTTTTTGTTTGTTTAGAGCAAATTTGTTCCTCCGGTTTAAAAAGAATTTTGAAGCTACAGTACGTCACGGCCATGAGATCATTGTATAAATTCCTGCGTGGAAACTGGAGGTCTATACCGGCCAGTTCAAAGTGATGTTTTTGAGTTTTCAACACATCTGTTCATTAATTCAGAAAAAAGCCTTGGTTCAAGCCAATCAGTGCACTCTATTTAGAATGAGATGCAACTTCATTAATATGCATGATATAGCTTTGAAGTTTTTTTCTTTTTTACCTGTTAAAATGTTCGGAGAGACGTCACATTGTGTTGCCAACTGTAATTCAAACAAGTAGAAAAAGAATTGTTGGGAGACATGGGTCATCAGTGTTGCGTTTATAAATGTGCTGCAACGAAGGTTTTGTGATGAGAGCACAGCTCATGTGTGGACCCACATGTGTGGATTACATGGTCTGCAACAATATGTTTGCAAGGAACACTTTTTATTCGAGAGCTTTTCGAATCTGGAAATGGAGAAACCCGGATTTGCTACTCGTCTTCTTTTAAAAAAGACACAGTTTCAGTTCGTGTTGATTGTCCTATCTCTATGGATTTGGTAAGTGTCAATGTTCAGTGTTTATGTTTCTCCAGATGGCAAAGTTAATATCGTCAGCAGTACTTTCAGTTTTTAAAGACATACCTTAGTCAAAATGATTAAGTTACTAATTTAACAGTAATATCACTACAATATTATGGACTGAAAATCCGACACTTCCACACAGCTCTCAGATCTGCTGTAAATGCTGCTCTCCAAATCACTGTCTATCTCCCCTGCGTTTGTGTTTGTGTTGCAGATGTGAAAATCAGCGTGTGCACTTAATGAAACTCCCCTTTTAATGCAAACCCTTCCCTCTTTCGCCACTCCCACCTAAACAAAGCTGGACTCACCCACTTTCCTGACTTATTTCAAACTAGGCGCAGGGGGTGGGGGTGGGGGGGTGTGTGTTCGTGGCCCTTTAAAATGATATGACATCTACATTTATTGTAAAACACAATTGATCTGCTTGAAAATTCTACATAATGTCTACTTTTGTGTTCCAGAAGAAACAAAGTGCAGAACAGAATGAGGGTGAGTAAAAATGTTTTGGGGGACATGTCCTTATTGATATGACTACACATCTACATACATTTAATCCATAGTATAGGTAAATGTAGCAATGTGGACAGCTTTCAGTAACCAATAATAAACATTTTCACACAGTTTGTATTTGAATGCATAATCCTGGCTGGATGGCAGCAGACAATATAAGTGGTTAAGAAAGCTCTTGAGGCAAATTCGCTGAGTGATTTTATCATGCCCCATAACAGACATTAACCACTAAAATGCACAGTAAAGCAGAATCATTCTGAATAAGGCAAAACACTTGGGACTGGAACAACAAGAGAATTTTAATTTTAGGTGAACTACCCCTTTGACAAATTCACATCAGTGCTATTAAAAAGGCATACTTACAGCACTGACTCCTATAAATTGTAAAACTAACAACTCAAAGAAGGCTTTAAGACCAAGAGGAATCTTCTGTTGGATTATTATTATGTTTGAATATTATGTGTGAATTATTCAAATGGCCAAATTCTGACTGAGGAAAGTTGAATGTGTGGCCAGTTTGTTATTTGCAAATAGGCTTCAGTTTTTAATTTAAAACAAGTTTAAACAGATCCCTAAAAATTATTTAATGATAAATGATAATAAAATTGTATTTGAAAAATAAGCATCTTTTCATATTTCTTTATTCTATTTTTTTATTTAAAATGCTAATCTCAACATTATTTATAAAATATAAAGTTTACAGTTTAAGTGCACATTTGTAAATAAACACTTACAATAGTATAGTGAGAAATTTGGCAAAATGGTAGGAAATAATTTTGATACATCAAAAAGTGTGGTTATGATCACCATCCATCAAGCTAATGCAGCAAAATTATGCTTCAAATGTCACTAAAATGCTATATTTAAACCTCATAATTAAACAGAAACTGAGGCATATAACTGCAAAAAGCTCAGGTTTTTCAGAACCTTAGTTATAACGTAAAATGTCCGTATTGACGATTTGAACAGCTTCTTTAGAGAACCCCCCCCCCCCCCCCATAATTTTTGAGCAAATTATATTGTTTTACACGCACACGCATAAAATAAAATCCAAATTTTTTTTTTGGTAAAAACATGCAATCGTTTTTTATATTAATTGAAATATGTGTAAACTTTTATTCTAAAACATAAAACCACTTAACTAACACATATTCTAATCTCATATTTAAATCATATAAATCGTTAATAGTTGTTACCATTAACAGTGGGCTATATATTAAGAAAAATCCTACTTAATAATAATAATGATGATAATTGTTATTATTATTATTATTAATTTATTGTTTTTTATTAGGTTATTACTATTAAGTAGGATATTGTTTATTTATTTTTTATTTTATAATTTTTTTTGAAAAGTCTACTTGTATACAATTTGACACATTTAACCCACTGCAGAAATGTTCCGACAGGCCCATGTCATATACAGTACAGATACATTTCTTAATAATAACCTACTATAAATTATTATTGCACGCTATATATTTTTGTTTTTACAAGCTTTGGAGATGTAACATAATTTTTTTATTTAAATAATAGGTCACCTATAGTTTTGTCATGACTGACAGCTGCGTTCAAAAAGGCATAAATGTTTTTAAAGTGCACCACGAAGGGAACGCAATTGTCAATAAGTTTCCACCCAAAAATGCTAATTAACTTTATGCGCAAAACTGGAATATCACATAAAAGATGTGCGAATAAAGCAGTATTTTCATCCAACGAATCAAAATTGTCACTTCATGATTAAAAGTTGCCAAATATCAACAATAAAAATGGAATTTGCTGACGTAGAAGCTGCATGAATATTTTCTTTATTTAATAAATTACTTGCAAAAGTTAATGCAAATTGCATGTAAGAGAGATGACTTTTTATTTAAATCTTTCTAAGTTCAAATCTTCAAAAAGAATAGGGCATAGGGGGATAACTAGGAACAGAACACAACCAGGTACTATGCTCCTAAATACAGCTCTAAAGGTGTAGTTGCAAGCACACAAGGTTGCAAAGCAGTTTGCGAATGTTTGTTGGAACGATTGGTTTGGGAAACGCCAAATCAACAAACCATGTTTGTAACGATAAAACTTGCAACCTTAGTTTGCTAACAATAGTTTTTTGTAAATTCAGCCATTCAGTAATTTACCGGAGTGAGAACTAAATTCATCAAAAAAATTCACTATAAAAAAATAATAAAATAAATGAAATACAATAAAAAAAATTACAGGGAACAATATAATTATTAGTGTTGCCAGATTCTGCTACAAAAAAGCAAATAAGAAGGAAATGCGGTTTGCAAACTACTTTAAAAAAAAAACACAACCTTCTCCTGCCTTCATTATTAACTCTATAAATTAAAACAATGTTAACAAAGTTATTTATCATAAGCAGACATGGACAACACTTCAAAAGCACACTCTGTGTCATTTGTTGACCACAAGTACAGTATAGACAATTTTGAAAGATGTAAACAATAAAAATGCTCCTAACAGATTTCCTGTTTTACATTTTTAATTTCCATAGCTTCCAAGAATACAGAAACGTCCACAAATTGCAAAATAATGTTACGACAGTTGTTTTAACTTTAAGTTATATTTGAATTGCCTCTTGTTACAGATATGAAGCAGTTTGACAAGCAGGAAATGTTCATGGGCTAATGACATCACCACACTGAAATGGTCTATACAGTATGGTTGCTGTAACCTTACTTTAGCCTAGAACAATCATCGCAGTTTCAGGAATGAATCATTCAATACATAATTGTGTATGTTCACTTATTGATGGTTTATTTAGCAACACTACTGCAGTTTGTTGCTAACTGTTGTTAATTCCACGGTGGTTTACTTTGTATCTACTTCATTGGAGGAGCACAATCAGACAAAGAAAATGTCAATATTGTGACTAAAATGACTCCGAAAGTTACCTATGTTAATGAATGCTGTATAATAGCTGCTGATGTGAATATCTGCTTACCGTCAAGTACTTTTAGAAACAAGAGCACTCCTTTGAATGTGTGCTATTACTTAATGATAAAACATCTCTATAACTGCTACAGACTATTATAAATCAATACGCCGATCTAAATCTGCATAAAAGAAAGATCAAGAAAAGCTTTCTGGAATTACCAGTATGTGTGTGTAAAACTGTAGCCTGCTATTGAGCTCTTAGTTCTTTCAAACATTTTTTTTTTTCAAAGACACTGTATAACAGATTTTGAATTTGAGTATGTGTGTGTGTTTGTGTAAGAGAAATACAATGGCTGCCCAGAGACTGTGAAATCTTTTGGCTTTGTGTATCGCACCTTCTGTCTCTCTCTGCACACAAACAGCTCACTTAAGCATTGATTACATCTCATTCTGCCTCTATAAAGCAGCTCCTTTACAAGAACAATTAACACTCTCAAAGGGGGACACTAGGATTGAACATCTGCTGTACACGCGGCCGGAAGAGTGAATGACCAATTCATCTTCTCCATACTGTCAGGAGTCAGTAACACTCACTAAACACAGCCACTCATTGGATATAATAATAGTAATCATCAAGTGATAGCTTAAAACGCTCAAAGAGAAATTTTGATTTCAATATATCTGCGCACATCAAGGTTGTTCTATTTACCAGCTTTTGTCTTATGCATCTATGGCTCTTAATCATACAGAATTTAAAATATGAATAAAGCATAAAAAAACAATACATTCTATGGCTAAAACCAGACCAAACAAAGCCTATTCTTTTTAATAAGACACCTGAACAGATTTGTCTTTCGCAAGGTTTGATGGCAACTGTATTTGATATTTTATTGGTGTGAAGAGAGAGAAAGAGAGATGAAAGAAGACATCCATCTCTGTCTGATGTATCAGTGTACAGGATAATGTAGAGTAATGAAGGGGTATTTAAAATAAATAATGAAAGGGTGAACAGAAGCACAAAAATGCTTGAAAATGCATTTAAAAAGAAAAGAAATAAAATCAATGAAGCGTGAACGTCTCTTTTGTTTTAAGCTGAAAATGCTGAAAAAAAACAAACATTTTCAAGTATTTTATATGGCACACACATTTCGGACCGTGTACCACAGTTTTCTGCACATTTGTGCAGAAATGCTAATTTTTTCATATACAAATGCATAATTTTCACATACAACCACTTTATTAGGTACACCTGTCCAACTGCTCATTAACACACATTTCTAATCAGCCAATCGCATGGCAGCAACTCAATGCATTTAGGCATGTAGACATGGTCAAGACGAGGTATGCAGAAGAGCATCTCTGCACTCTGAACACACAACACATTGAACCTTGAGGTGGATAGGCTTTACAAGACCACACCTGGTGCCACTCCTGTCAGCTAAGAACAGGAACAATAGATTGTAAAAATGTTGCCTGGTCGATTTCTGCTGCGACATTCTGATGGTAGGGTCAGAATTTGGCATCAATAACATAAAAGCAAGGATCTATCTTGCCTTGTATCAACAGTTTAGGCTAGTGGTGATGGTGTAATGGTGTGGAGGATATTTTCTCGGCACACTTTTGGCCCATTAGTACTAATTGAGCATTGTGTCAACCCCACAGCCTACCTGAGTATTGTTGCTAACCATGTCCATCCCTTTATGACCACAGTGTACCCATCTTCTTATGGCTAGTTCCAGCAGGATAACATGTCATGTCATAAAGCGGACTATCCCAGACTAGTTTCTTGAACATGACAATGACTGTACTCAAATGGCATTCACCGTCACCAGATCTCAATTCAATAGAGCACCTTTGAGATGTGGTGGAACGGGAGATTCGCATCACGGATGTGCAGCTGACAAATCTGCAGCAACTGCGTGATGCTATCATGTCAATATGGACCAAAATCTCTGAGGAATATTTCCAGTAACTTGTTGAATTTATGCCACAAAGGATTAAGGCAGTTCTGAAGGCAAAAGGGGGTCCAACCCGGTACTAGTAGGGTGTACCTAATAAAGTGGCCGGTGAGTGTATGTGTGAACTATAAAATAAGTTGTGAATTACACAAAGATTAATAAAGTATTTTTTTGAAAAGAAAATACTAGTTTAGCTGTTCTACCTAATGTTAATTTATTGTTAATTCTGTGTTCTTTGCAGCTCCTTGTGAAACACATTATAAGTTGTAAGTGAAAATGTATTTAACATAAGTACAGGTGGAACAGTGGCTCAGTGGTTAGCACTGTCGCCTCACAGTGAGAAGGTCGCTGGTTTGAGACCCGGCTGGATCAGTTGGCATTTCTGTGTGGAGTTTGCATGTTCTCCCCATGTTCGCGTGGGTTTACTCCAGGTGTTCCGGTTTCCCCCATAGCCCATAGACATTCAGTATAAGTGAATTGATTACACTGAATTGTCCGTAGTGTATAAGTTTGTGTGTGTGTGTGTGTGTGTGTGTGTGTGTGTGAGAATGAGTGTGTATGTGTGTTTCCTAATACCGGGTTGCAGCTGGAAGGGCATCTGCTGTGTAAAACATATGCTGGAATAGTTGGCGGGTAATTCCACTCTGAGGACCTTTGATATAAAGACTAAGCCAAAGGAAAATGAATGAATGAACATAAGTACAATGTACTTATTGTGTTCAAACTGCATTGCACAACAATTATAGTGCTATTAAGGTGGGATTACGGACAGGTTTTAGTAGTGTGTGTGTGTGTGTGTGTGTGTATTTATGGGTGGGTAAAGTTGTAAGGAATGGGTCAACACTTATTTGAATGTACTAAAGGAATTAATTACAGATGCAATTACATGCAGATCATTTTAAAAATATAAGTACAATGAAAAAACATGTACATAATATGTGCATTGTACCAAACAATTAATGTAAATGCACAAATTGCATAGTAATTAAGGCCACAATATAAAGTGAAACCAAAAACTGTCCATTTAAATCCTGTGCACACAGTTCATGCTGTACACGCACATACATCCTTTTATAATCATAAAAATTCAAATATCAAATCAAGTTAATATCTCTAAACTTTAGCCAAATACAGAAGATAGACATAAAATGACTTCTACATGTACAGTTGAAGTGAGAATTATTAGCCCCCTAAATTATTAGCCCCCCTGTTTATTTTTCCCCCAATTTCTGTTTAACGGAGAGAAGATTTTTCAGCACATTTCTAAACATAATAGTTTTAATAACTCATTTCTAATAACTGATTTTTTTTATCTTTTCCATAATAATATTTTACTAGATATTTTTCAAGACACTTCTATACAGCTTAAAGTGACATTTAAGGGCTTTAATAGGTTAATTAGATTAACTAGGCAGGTTAGGGTAATTAGGCAAGTTATTGTATAATGATGATTTGTTCTGTAGACTATCGGAAAAAAATTGCTTAAAGGGGCTAATATTTTTTTACCTTAAAAATGTTTTTTAAAAAAAATAAAACTGCTTTTGTTCTAGCCAAAATAAAACAAATAAGACTTTTTCAGAAAAAATATATATATTATCAGACATACTGTGAATTTCCTTGCTCTGTTAAACATCATTTGGGAAATATAAAAAAATAAATAAATAAAGAAGGGCTAATAATTCTGACTTCAACTGTATATCCATGTGTATACAGAGAACAAGAGAGAAGAGAAAGTCTAGTTTATGGGCTTACATCACACGTGACTCATTGCCATCCTCACAGACTGCAGTGATACATTTGGAGCCGAAATGGATTACGGAGAATTAAGATACACCAGGAGAAAACCATCTGTGGAAATATGAAAACATTGTAAATCATGTCAGTCTCATTGAATTATGCAGCAAAAAGCAAATGTCTTATTACCATAGTAGATAAGAGGCAGGAGTATAATAAAGTCAAGCAAAAAGAAAGAAAAAAAAACAGGTGCCAAGAAGTGAGAGAGAAAGAAAGGACAGACCCCTCATCTGCCCCGACCTTGAGTAATTGCATGTTTGGGTAAATAAGCCGTCCAGGACTAATCAGTGTGTAATTGTGTTTGTGTGTGTATGCAGCTGCTGTATGTGTGTGTGTGTGTGTGTGTGTGTGAAGGTGCCATGTGTACTGCCCACTGCTCTGACCATGTCACTGTTTCCATTAGCAACCTGCCACTGAGGGTCCCTCATTGTGTGTTGCTGCTTCCGATGGGCAAGATGTAGCGAGTGTCTGGGTCGCTATGGCTACGACCGTCTGGCGCTGAATCATCAACCTCTCCCCTGCTAGAGCAAATTTGCATACAGAACTGCCAACCTTCACTTTTTTCCACAGCAATCAGGAATATCCACGAGTGCAATAATCCCATCATTCGGAGCAACTTTGACTGCTGCCGGCATCAAACAACATTCTGCAGTATTTCGCCCCGGCGAGTCAATTTGGCCAGGCAAATGATGCAAAGAGTGCTCCATAACACATCTAGAGAGGGAGATTTGAGGGGAGAGAACATATTTGTAAACATTAATGCGAGACACAGCAGGCAAAAACAGTTTTTTTTTTCATGCACCTGCCAGTTTTGAGGTTTCAGGCTTTCTTTTAGTTTTTTTTTTCAGTGTAATGTAAATGAAACTTACAAACTACACTTCTAAGCGTTTATTTTTTGCTGTTTATCTATTTGTCTGCAGATTTTAATACAATACATAGTTTTAAAGGGGTGGTCCACTACAATATCATATTTTAAACTTTAGTTGATGTGTAATGTAGCTGTGTGAACATAAACATCATCTCCGAATGTAATACGCTCAAAGTTCAATGCAAAGGGAGACATTGGCTTTTACACAGTTAGCTTAGGAAAGCCTACATCGAACAAAGTTTGGGGACTCCAAAAAATACATCCGGGCTAATGAGATCATAAACCCTTCAGGTTACGCGCATACACTCCACTGTAATGTTACAGCAGAGAAAGCTGAAATGCCGTCCAAACGCTGCAATTTACGGGCTTACAAAGGACACGACACAAAGACAGAAGTGCTTACAATGTGATTTAATTATGTTCCAGAGAATTATAAAAAATATATAGCTAGCATTTGACAAAGGACAGCTTCCAGAATCTCTCCCAGTTCAGTGCTGGTTTTGGCTAAAAACTACTCAGAGAGGGAGCAGCTCCAACTATAATAGACAAAGCTGTGGATTGTGAGCCACAACCTGTAAGTATTTTTATTTGCTAAAATTGATCAGTTACATGCACAATTTCTAACGTTAATGGTATGTTCTAGCAAGGACATAAACAAGGATGTAAACAACAGCCACAATCTTCACCAGCGCATTCTACATCTCAAATAACAAACTCACAAAATATATATGAATGCTTCATATTACTTATACATGCTTATTCCGAATGTATATGAAAGACACTTGTCAGATTTTATTTCAGAGAGCAGATGTGAGGTTCAGCTGTGTCCTTTACATTTTATGTCTAATTCAGGCTCAAACTGATATGGCTAACAGCTACTCTGACAGACAGTGTTTGTTTACACATGCCAAAAGCGCATGCTTGTAGGGGCGTGCCGATTTTCCTAGTGACGTGGAGCGGATCTGCAAATCACCGCACATTATGTTAGCTGACGAATCAGAGCCTCTTGAGGGTGTGCCTTTTGGAGGAACTAGGAAATATGACATTGATATGGGTAAAGTCTAGATTGGATATGCGGCCGGCCGGAAGTGCGATATGCGCATTAATATAGCAGCATTTTTTTATGACACTGCTTAACAATAATTTATATTTTTACAGTTATAAAAGTTATTTTCTACAAATGAAGCATGAGCACACATTGCTTTGCATTTTATAAACACAACCAAGCCTTAAAATACACTCTGGACCACCCCTTTAAAAGGTGATTTTTCCCTATAATCAGTTTTTTTCTCCTGCTCTGAGCCATAAATCTCCACTTTAGCAGCACTTACATACAACAAACTTCACTCTTTTATTCATGTCTGCTTTCTGAAGGGTTTTTACAGTGGGATATGTTTATACATAATTTGCTACATTTCTACAAAATGGAGTGTTAAAAATATTTCCAAAATCCCCTCTAAAAAAATAAAAATAAATAAAACAGTTTTTAAGCTGGCTTCTGTCAGTGTTTAGATTTTCATGCTGGAATTGTATGCAAATTGAATGTCTAGCCTTAAAAAGCCATATGTGAATTTATTAGATACTATAGTGGTAAAAAAAAAACTAAACAAATGCATTACGCTGACGAATACAAGAGCCGTCTCAGCACAGCAAGAGGAGGTGAATATACCTTACAAGACTAATGAATTAAATTTCAAACTTTTATTAGTCTAACCTTTGTCCTTTCTGAGGTAGAGGAGATATAAGTGAAAGTAGGCGTATTCATCAGTTGCAAAGGAACAAGGACAGGATAGCTCTTACAAAAATATCTGAACTAATTTTGTCACGAATGGCCTGATGGAGAGAAGAGGGATGAGCGCTCATGTCTTACACGTGTTTAATGAGGGATGTGATTCTCCACGGCTGTGATCTGCTTCAGCTGGACCACTTCTAGCCTTTCATCAGTACTGGGACACTATTCCCTTCCAAGAAAAAAAAGAGGACTTTTATTTTCTACAGGGTGTCTGGGAAGATTTTTTTTTTAAATAAAAATAACTCCAGTGTGAACGGGAGCAGAAGCAGCATGGCTCAATAAAAATGTGTCTCAATAGAAATATGATGTTAATCTGAGACATTAAAAAAAAAAAATAAACAAAATAAGACCTACCAAGAGCCAAATATTTTTATTATGTCCTGATATAAACACTGCATTTCAACAACGTGTCCTTATTTTTCTTTTATTTATATTTTTCTTATATATATATAT
>CAIGQZ010035027.1:15213263-15247125 GCA_903798205.1 Danio tinwini
TCTCATTTACTAATTTAACACTTATTCTCTAATGGAGGAAATGAAGACATTATGTAGTACTGACCGGCAGAGAGGGAACTAGTTATAATCCAAATGCAAAAAAGTCTCAAGTCCTGATTTGTTACCCATTTATTATCCCATGTTTAATCATATCATTTGTATAATATGCTTTTTATGATTATGAACATAATTTGCATCTTTTAAAAGTCCTTTTAAGAATAACTGCCCCAGTGACAAGCTGTTATGTTATATGGTTTAAAATTTTCCCCCGAGAAAGTTTAAATCAGCCCATTTTGATACAAATTTGTCTTAATATTTATACCACTTTTTCCAGTTCCAGTAACTGGTCACACTTTACAATAAGGTTCATTAGTTAATGTTAGTTAATGCCTTTACTGACATGAACAAACAATGAACAATACTTTTACTACAGCATTTGTTAATGTTAGTTAACGTTAGTTAATGAAACTACAGTTGTTCATTGTTAGTTCATGTTAATTCACGGTGCATTAACTAGCATGAACTTAACAAGCATGAACTTGGATGTTAATAATGCATTAGTGAATGTTGAATTATGATTAATAAATGCTGTACAACTGTTGTTCATGATCAGTTCATGTTAGTAAATGCATTAACTAATGAACCTTATTGTAAAGTGTTACCCAGTAACTTTTAATGTAAACAATAAAATATATAATGTGTCTAAAATTAAAATAAAACATAAAATTGGTTTGAATTTTTTTCTGAAACATTACAGAACTAGGGGTCAGAAATCTTTTTCATCAAAGAGCCATTTCAGATTTTTTTGGCAAATGCGTTTTTTAAAGAGCCATTGGGGTATATATATGTACATGGTGAGCAAGTGCATGAATGAAGAAAGGAAAATTTATAGATTTTTTTTTTCTTTTCGCCATCATCACCACACTTAAATATTGTTTGAAATTAAGTGCACGAGGTTACCATGCAAAATGTAAGTAGTTTGCCCTTTATCGCTGTCACCAAAGACTATAAAATACGCAAGACATGTCACTGGTATAGTTTTGAATAGGAAAACGGTTAATATGACAAATTAAGTCCAGCCTACTAGTACAGTGCTTTTGCCACTACTTGCTTCACAGACTTCAGAAATATACCCACATAAAGTTTGAAATCTCTACTACCAACTACAATTGGAAACAAAAGTTTTTTGGCTTTGTAATCTGTATGAAACGAATGCATGGAACAGTCCATTCTGCCAAACACACATTGCATGAGAGCAGCAACTACTCAAACGCTCACAAACTTGTAAACAAAGAGTCACTTTCATTTCTGTAGTCGCCATTAAGACCAAGTTGTGAATTACTTCAGAAGATCAGCGCGATCTGACGAAGCATAATCCCGAGGATGATAATGTGTAACACAGCCATAAATGAGGTTGGTGTCGTGATCTCATTCTTTTCGAGTGTGCATGCACGTTAGCTCGGGCAACCTGAAAAAAAAATACAGATTTTGTTTGATTTAAACAATTAGAAATTAAACTTATGAGACAGCCATTGTTTAATTGTATTGGTGATTCCAAATATGGAATGTAATCGTAAGCTTGGCTAAAAGTTTTGGAGAATTGGATGTTTCCCCATTAAGACAGAATGACTGAGCATACTGCCAGAGAGGCGATTCAAAGATGGCCGCTAAGTGAAATGACGATGCTATTTCATTGGGCCTAATGTTATTTGTATGTACAAATTCTAAATTCTAATCTTGACATGTCAAAGAGGCTTGTGCTTATTTAAAAACAGACTAGAACTGGCAAATAAACCACTTTAAAAAATGTTGCTAACTAACAGAACACTGGTAAGGTAATTTTTATAGTCACTTTTTACAGTCAATCACTAAAAACAGATGACAAGTCACAAATCTGTAGGCTATTACAAAGCTGTTTCATTGCAACTACATGCCAACTAATTATCATTAGAGCATTAGCAGACTGCCTGTTTAATATCTGCTGATACTGTTCCACAAGACATTCAACTGACCAAAAAACTTTGCAGTTACATGTCAACTAGCAGGTACTAACCCTAACACTGACCTTACAGTCTACAAATATTCTAATGAGAATTAGTTGGCATGTAGTTGTAATGTAACTTGTAATCAACAACAAAATAATATGTTAAAGCAGAGGTCTTAAACTTCCGGCCTGCTGGCCATTTGTGCATCCCCCCCCCCCCCTTTTCCACCTTCCAGCCCGCAACTGACGTGAAAAATATAACGAGATTCGGCCCGACAAAACTAAGTATTTTTGAATCACTATCATTGTTGTGCAGTTGCATATAGCCACTTGTGGTTTTGACCCGCCTCCTACTGCACATTTAAAGTACTGGAATATGTTTGGGTTACTTTCGGTTTCTCTCAGCTATTGCATAAAAATCACTGTATGGACTAAAATCACTGTCATAAATATTTTGTGCGTAAATAAAATTCACGCATCTGTAATTATAAAAGCGTAAAGGAAAACGAAACATACTCATAATTTTACAAGGGTACAATTCCAAAATCTGCGATTAGAACAGACACAGATATGACATTTTTTGTCTGTTTGTATATGACTGATACATTTACGATAAGTGCACTTTACAATGGACACGAAAGCCTGATTACGAGTACGAATCAAAAAGCGTCACTCCACTGTCAAAATTACGTCACCGCTGTCACAGGCATTAATAAACAAGCGAGAGCCATCAATCACAACTGTACGCTTGCTGGGCACACAAGCTCCCACACACTGAAATATTTATGACAGTGATTTTATTCCATACTTAGCGTGCTGTCAAGAGTAACGCACATACAGATTATTTCTGGGGCTGATTTAAACGTAGAAATATATGTCCGTAAGTGGTCTATTTTTTTATTTTAAGCTATATTTTTGATAATATTCAAGGGTCATTTAATTATAATTAGTTTCATACCACCTGCATTGTGTACAAACACCTCTTCGTGGCTTACACATTATGATGGTGGTGTAAATATGATCTCTTTGCTAATATTTGATTCAAATGGTCTCATCTCATTTAACAGATTGTCCTCATATGCATATTAAAACTTGCATAAAATATGCATTAGTAAAATTTAACAAAATATTTCCCCCCTATTGGTTGTAGTTTTACAAAAAAGAAAGATATTGAGAAGTGCAATTGCCAGTAAAGTCACTAAAGTTACCTAATCTGCTTTCTGCTGTTCTTGTGCCATCTGGTAAACTTTTGGTTAAGCAACAATTGATTGGGTCAGAATAATAATAATAATTATTATGCCTATTATTAAATTGTGATATTTTCATAGCAGTTTGAACTACCCCTTCAATGTGTACAATACGAAACAAAAAGAAGGAGCTTTGACTGCATGTACTCTGGGGAAGAATGTCTGAGTGCCTCAATTACATCAGGTTTCCACTTTTTTGTTGTGCTTGAATGTTAAAGCGGTCCTCTTATGAATTGTCAGTCACTGATATGGCCCTCTGCCAATTTGATTTTGAGACCCCTGAGTTAAAAGAATTATCAAAATAAAGTGATGCCCACTTTCTCTATGAGCCTAATTAACCTACCACTTAGTAGCCACATGTATATTTGCTTCAGAGCGTGAGTGACAAATCGCCATAGAATCGTGAACTTCACGTATAGACTATCTCTTTGCAAAACTCTTTAATTTATAGTTTGCAACACATTCTTATTGATGTTTTCTAGACTGTCCTTACTGGCGGTAATCCAAAGAAAAAGCCTGCTTGTCATTTTACTCCTTGCTTAATGATCTACTAGTAAAATGTTACTAGGGCACAGCAGAACTTTTGGGGCGAAAACAGTCTAGCCCTTTGGATAGTACTTCAGTTTCTGTGCTGACTAAAGTAAGAAGAATAACGCTCATATCTTCATCGTCATCCAGGGAACACACACAAGTACTACTGATTACAATTGAACACACAAACCATGAGCGAGCTTTATAATTTAACCAATTACCTCTCTAGGTCATCAGATTTGAGTTTTGATGTTGGCTATAAAGTCACAGGTGATTTTAAGGTGTCCATGTTCTTCGCTTCAAATCTTATTATGCAGTTTGATACAGTTTAAAACCACACACACACAAACACATATACACACACCTGGAGAGAAGCCAAGTGTGAAGTGTGTGAACTAGGCTATATACTGATACTGGGCAAGTGTTCAATTATCCACTTGAAGCAAGGATTCAATTGGGCTCTTGAAAAGGGAAACAATCCAAGCCTCAAATCTTCGTCTTTCTCTCTCTCCCTTGAGGCCAATCCATTGGCAAGGATTAAAACCGTGGCTTGTCTCTTCCCACTGGTTTGGACATCTGAGCAGTTTCTTGCCAGGACGAGACTGAATGTTAAGCTCCCCAGATTAGGTCTCGCACAGCATTTGTTCAAGGGGCTCTTGTGCCATCTTGTAGGTGCAGCTTGCTGAAGCAGCTACTATACACCACGGGTGGAGTCAGAGTTACCACAATCCAGTTTAACCCCTGGGCTAATTTCACTTCATTAGCTCGGTAAGTGCTTTCAGTGTGGCAGATCTCTAGCAGTAGTTCGACAGTCCAAGGTCTTGGGGTATGTGTGCATACAAGGACGGCTGGATGCTTCTTTTTCAACAATTACCCGACTGAAGTCACTAATTAAAAGTAAACACGCAATTGCATTAGCTAAACTTAATCGCCACATCTAATTAGTGACACACTTCTGAACAAAGCAACGGGTCTATGTATGCTAAAAGGTGTAACGACATAGCAATATAGCTAGAGAAATGTCAGGCCTTCCTCAGACTTTTTGATAATATAATGGTGGTGTTTCGCATATCACTGCTCAACAATTACTTAAAGTGCAATTAGACAGAAATGTCACAGGTCTCTGGTGACTTGCTGTCATTATGTGTTCTAATGCCTGCTTTGATTAGACGCTTCCAGGCATGATTTCTAACAAACCTCAAAAGGTCTTTACCAGAAGGTCAGCTCACGAACAATGCCTCTTCACAAGAATGGTGAATCAATGTTTACTTGCTGTCAGAGTAACCAAAAACTGTACTCAAGTACTTGCAAACAAATAAAGAACAGTACAATAGTGCAATAGTGTTTCAAATAGCATTTTAAGGGATCCAACCATAGACTGTAAAAGATATGGACGTAGTATCCGTGACGTTTCTGAACACTGCAAAAGAAGCTACAAGTAGGCACGGCCAACCGTCGCCATTTTGTTAGCGCGTCATCGCACCAAACGCGGGATACCAAATATGTGGAAAGAGGCGGAGAGTGAGTGGAGCTACAGACGCATGCTTGATTCTCAGCATTTTGCTAAGACCTGGCTTAGACAGACTTTTTACTTTGGGAAAACGCTTAATACTTCATTACCTGTGACTCGTTTGTATTCTGACCACAAGTGCTTGGTTGTAGACTATATCAATAAAGTGTTTATATTTAAAAACACTGTTGTAATACATTGAGCCACTAAACATTGTTCTTATGACGTTTTTCAACAGGAGGAAAACGCGACTTACTATCAAACACTTCAGATATAGTCTGTGTTAGTAAATGCAAGGCTGTCTATAAAAATCCAGCACTAACACTGCATGACAACACTTCAGATGACTAATTTATGGCCTACAGCTAATCAATCTGTCATATTCTGGAGTGCATTACAGGTCTAAAGAACATTTAAATGATAAATGATCTTAAATAAAACAAATACATTTATAGAGATGGTATAAGTATATAATTTCACTCACCTTTAAAATGGAGTCAACTTGAACGGTTTGTAAGCACAATTAAGTCCACACAGCATGCCATATCATCTGATAATTGCAGGAAAAAATTCCAAAAGGCAAATGACTGTGTAAAGAAACATTAACCAAAACAAAAATACGATGTATATGCCGAGATTAGCGGCTAATTAGCCAGAATCAGCTGAGGTGACGAGACAGCGACCAGCGAGGACTAGCTGTCACTCAAGTGACCACGCCCTTAATTGTGCAAACTTAATATAACTTAATAAAAATGAAACGAATGAGTTATAAAAAAATTCACCCCCCTCACAGTTGTCATGAAGGGTAATCATGGCTATATGCACCAAAGCCATCGTTTGTACCAGGCTGTAAACATGTTTTTATCTGCTGTAAAAATGGCCAATTTACCAATGCAGAAAGAAAGCACTTGGACTTCCTGGAGTCAGCCTCCCAAGGCGAGTCGATGAATTGCAGTTTTAGTTACTTCCGTATTGGCTTCCCGAGGGAGAGCGGGAGGTTGCCGCTTGGATCCAACCTACCCTGGCCATAGTCTGCTCATGCTCATGCCATCAGGCAGACAGTATCGAAGCCTGAGGAGCAAATCAGTGTGGTTTTGTGATTTATCCTGTCATCAGTGTTGGGCAGTAGTGTCGCTACAAGTAGCTTATCAGTAGCAAAGCTATTTTTTTTTTGTCAAGTAGCACAGTAGCGTCCACACACGCTACATTTACCAATTGCGGTACCAAAATTCATGGAGCTGTGAGGCTGGTGTCTAGTCGATGAAAATAAATCCATATGATGGCGAGAATGACGATTTCTTCTTCTACCTGTTTTACGGTGGTCGACAACAAATGTTTTGGTGCATTACTGCCACATCTCGCTCTGGTCGGTGATATCGCCAACTAATTAGGCTAACACACGAAATTGGAAAGATGACTGAGGGAGAGGAGTTATTTCTGAAGCAGGAATCCTCGTGACCATACCACGAGAAGTACAAGTTAAGATGTAGTAAAGGCTAAAGTATATTATGGTAATTACTATTAGTTCATGATAGTTTCTAATGATACTACATTATGTACTGTAAATCATTAACGAAGAGTTGTAAATACATATACAATATAATGCTCCTTCATAAAAATGTCCCTTTACTTTAAATTACTATAGTATTTTAAATGTGTAACACCTGGTTTTATTGGATTTTTTTGTTTTGTTTTTGCTGTTATATACTATAATTTAGTTTAGTAGAGCATATTATTTGAAATAAATAATTGAAATGAACAATTATGCCTCATATGATTCATTGACACCTAAGATATGATTGACTTAGATTTAAATTGCTTCGATAAAAAAAAGTAAATTGCAAAAATAGCTTAGATGTAGCTAAGCTGCTTTTGCCAAGTAGTTTTTAGCTTAGCTTGATACATTTCCTATAGGGTAGCTTTTAGTGTAGTTAAGCTACATTTTAAGTTGAGTAGTTAATAGCTTAGCTCACTACATTTTTAAGTAGCTGCCCAACACTGCCTGTCATTATAAGACTTTTGAATAAGACCAATAAACTAGCATGCATTGTCAATATTCTAATTATTATAACAGACTGTGCAATAGATATTTAAGCATTTATTTATTCCCTTCTGTGATAAAAAGGGTCATGTTTTACATATAACTATATATTTATGAAATTACAAATGCTTATTTATTATTTAGGCTTATTTATGTCACGCCCTCTGGTTGCTCCCGTAGTCCTAATCACCGCACTCAGCCACACATGTAAACCCTCACCAGACTACTAATCACCCACACCTGCACCTGCAATCACCCACTCACTATATATTCTAACCTCTGTCATTCACTCACCTGCTGGAATCAAATTTGGATGGTCCTCTATTACAACTCTCCCGATTTCTCCTGTGCTCCTCCGTGGATGTCCCCTTTATCCTGTGAATGCAAATACACCTGATTCAGGGAAGTGACTATTGTTATATTAGTGTTTACTGAAGAACTGAACTTACCTCATTTTCTGTGTAAAAAACCCTTGAAGTGATTCCTGCTTTGTCTTCCTTTCGTGGCCATGACAATTTATAAAAAGTAAGGTTTTTACAGTGTTTGATATGTAACGTAAATTCATTCTGCTTTACAATTTTATTGTGAATGACAAAAATAAAGGAAACTGAAATAATAAGGAAGGTCACAGTATTGTTGTTTTGAGATACTACTTCACTGCATTTCATAAAGGTATAAAAAAAGAAATTTTGCAGTAAAAATACAAAGACCTGATAGCAATACATACAAGTATTCTTTTATTTTTTAAATTGTATGGGGTGTACTTAATATATTTACTAGAGTAATGTTTTATTACGGTATCTGTACTTTCACCGATTAACTTGTTTTGTGTAATAAAATGTTTCAAGTGTAACAGGTTACGTAATTTAAGAAAATATGAACATTGGCTCTGGAAATGTGATCCTGAACCACAAAACCAGTCATAAGGGTAAATTTTTGGGACCAAACTAAACAAATAAGGCTGTACTCACACTATGTACAGTTGCCTTGAACCAGGCCAAAACACGTTTGTCCCCCCTCCCGTCTCCCCCGACGGCCCGCACTCACATACATTCGGGCCTGGGCTTGCTTACGTCATCAATGATGGGCTATTCAGTAAGCGCTCTCGCTCAGCACAGTGGAGATTTCTTTAGTTATATTGTAAGTCGTTTGATAATGCGGTGACGCAGTCTAATATTTCGCCGAACAGATCAGCCACTTTTGACGCTCATAAACAATCATAAAGTCCTCATGCTGCAGGAATTAGGAAGTTTGCTGAAGCTGCAGCTGTCGTGCAGTGAGGGGTTTGCGTCTTTAATAATCCATGACAGTTTGCGTTAATTGAACAGTACGAATGATTAATTAATCCATATGAACCAGTCCCTTAAAAGTCACGTCTCGCTTTCAGTTTTGGGCTTAGGCACGCTTGCACTCACACTGTAAGCGTACCGCGCCTGAGCCCAAGTGAACCGTGCTCTGGCCCACCTCTTCCAACCGGGCCAGGGCCGCCCAAGTGTACCGTGCCTGAGCCCGATTCAGAGCACTCACACTTCTCAAACGATTCAGGAAACGGGCCTGGGCACGGTTCGGATAGCATAGTGTGAGTAAGCCCTATGTGTTCCATTGATGCATGGTTTGTTAGGATAGGACAACATTTGGCCAAGAAACAACTATTTGAATATCTGGTATCTGAAAAAATAAAATAGTAAATTGATTATTATTAATAATACACATTTAGGAGCCCCTATTTTGCATTATAAATGGTCATATTTTGGTTTTGGGGGTCTCCAACAAACAGGCTGATATGCATGCAGGGTCAAACAACACTTTCATTGTCTTATAACATGCATTTATTTTTACCTAATTATTCCTACGTGATTTGTTCAGTGATTATTTGTTCCCAAACCCCTTAAGGCTAATCTGCTGTGATTGGTTCGATGACCTAGTCTGTTTTGATTGGCTGACTAGGTTCTGCACGAGACAGAGAGAAATGCCCACCACAGTAATGAAGTAGTACAGAGTATGTGAAAGCCCAAGGAATGCACTAACGCAATGCAGTTAAACACCAGCATATTTCTCTACTCTTAAGCCTAACCCCAAGTAGTAACAATGAGACACATTCAATATTAATCCACACAGTGGCAAAAGTTGAACTTTTTTGAACGTCACGTCAGCTGATGGTGGCCATAGCAAGGAGAAGCGGCAGAGGATTATGAGGTCAGAAACACATTTAAATCAGTGAAGGAAGAAGCATGCATCACGTTTTCAACATGGTTTTAGATACAGTACAAGCACTGATCTATAACAGATAAGTAGGAACAAGCTGTGAGGAGCGATTACAAGTTACATCACAAAATTAAATACATATTTTGAAAACTACACAAAACGAGGCAACAATTTTAATCACATTTACATGTTTTGATCCAGAAGAAGAAGAAACTGGTCCATATGAACTGTAAAAGTTAATGACAAAGTCCCGGTCAAAGTCTGATAAAGTCTCATACATTAACTCTGCTGCTCCTTCCTTTATTAGCAAACAGCCAGTGAATCTCACGTTGCAGTGTAGGTTATTGTATCAACAATCAGAAAAATGACAAGAACAAACAGCATTACGTTGGCTATACTGTGGTATTGTTGTGAAAATGAACTTTAACCCTCTATTCCCCACAGCCAAATTTCCATCTGTCAGTGATAGTCATGATCAGTCCCGTGATCCCTCACGCTCCGCTAGTGTCTGAAGGGTAAGCGCATTCACGTTTTACCAGATCTGGCACTTCATATTTGGTGATGTACTGTATCGACGTTGACGCGTTTAGGCAAGAGATCCGAACACAACTTATTCATTTATTCGACTCTGAGTCGACTATTATCGTATAGTTTATATCGTAAAAGAATCAATAGTTTTAATCACAGCGCACTTTCAGATTTAAACCTCAGCTGGATGAGACTGTGATGCTCCAAGGACAGACGAGTCTTCGCTGAGGTCCAGCTTTCTGCGCCTAGACTGCAGCTCTGCACAAGACGTTTGGCGATGGGAGAAATGGTCATGCCCAACTGAGCCTGGTTTCTCTCAAGGTTTTTTTAAACTCTTCACTTTCGTCAATTGGTGAAGTTTTTTTCTCCCCACTGTCGCCACTGGCTTGCATGGTTCGGGATCTGTAGAGCTGCGCATCGATGAAATTGCTCTTCAGTGTTTGGACTCTCAGTAGTGATTATTAACCCACACTTACCTGAGCTAAACTGAACTGAACTTAAACACTGAAAACTGAACTGACACTGTTTCAATTCACTATAAACTTCCATGTGAAGCTGCTTTGACACAATCTACATTGTATAAGCGCTATACAAATAAAGATGAATTGAATTTAATGTTTTCATTCACTTAGTGCTGTGTTACACATTGCATAGAAGGTCATTTTTGAAAACCCATAATCACAATCACCTTTAATGTTGTCCACATTAAGTTCTTACCAATACATATTGTTTCTTAAAAACTATATTTTGATGTAATTACATTGGAAATAATGTTAAACAATGGTTTTTGGCATAAAAACATCAAATCAAAAAATTTTAACTAATGATTTTTGCTTATTCCTTTAAATATAGCTTGGCTTTAAGGTCCAGGGTCACAAATGACAAAATATTTAGCAAAAGGCAAATCATAATTTATGACAGAAAATAAGTCCTATTTTACTGTGCCAAGAATGCATGGAAAAACAAACGCTTACGAGAAAATAAAGCGTCTGCAATGACTGCAGCATAATCAGTTATTCATATTTCATTATTTTCCCTCTTGTATTTGATTAGCAGCCATTCTCATTTCTCAGTATGTTTCCTCGGCTGTCACAAATGAAAGAATTGAAATGCAGAGCACGTTTAGGTTTTACACTTGACAAGCACAAGAACACTTATATATGCCCAGAAAATCTACATCGACACAACACATCAATATGTTGAAATAAATGGTAAAGTATTGTTTTGTTTTTTTTTGACAAGGGAACTAATCAACAACTCATCTCAGGTCACCTCCCGAGAGGGTCTTCTGTGTTCAAAAATCCCCCTGAACATGGAGAGGAATGAATGAAAATACTTTGTGTATGTTATGAAAAGTGCTTGTACTTATTGAATATCTAAACATGACAAATCAAACACACAGATCAGACAGACAGATCTTCCTTCGTCCGTTCTTCAAAATGTAATCAAATATATATTTCTGTAAGCGCATTTAACTGTGTCTAGAATAAGGCTTTCTATTCAAGATGATAAAACTTTCATGTACATAATAGCTGTAGTATGGACTGTTTACAAACAGCACACATTGTATTAATGAGTGAGAAAGTGCTTCAAATGATTCAGTTTGTGTAAAGCACTGAGCAAGTCGTCTGATTCAGAGCATTAGCCTAATTGTTTAATCAACTCATTGTATTCAGATAAGTGATTCATTTGCAAATGGACAGCATGTGAAGCAAACAAAAATAAGTGAAAGTACAGATATCGAATGAAAATGTTACTAAATTATAAGTATCCAGCAAACACTACAGCTTTAATTTGTAATTCATTCATTAATTTTTCCATCGGCTCAGTCTTGATTTCAGAGGTCACCACAGTGGCATGAACCACCAACTATTCCAGTATATGTTTTATGCAGCAGATGCCCTTTCAACTGCAACCCAGTATTGGGAAACACCCATACACACTCATTCACACACACTCATACCCTACGGACAATTTTGTTTACTTAATTCACCTACAGTGTAGTCATGTCTTTGGACAATTGCCAGAATTCTACTGCTAAAAATACAATAAAATAAATTTTGAAATATACAGTAAACTCATTCATTCATTCATTCATTTTCTTTTCGGCATAGTCCCTTAATTATTCTGGGGTCGCCACAGCGGAATGAACCGCCAACTTATCCAGCATATGTTTTACGCAACGGATACCCTTCCAGCTGCAACCCATCACTGGGAAACACCCATACACTCATTCACACACATACACTACAGACAATTTAGCCTACCTAATTCACCTATAGAGCATGTCTTTGGACTTGTGGGGGAAACCGGAGCCCCCGGAAGAAACCCACAAAAACACAGGGAGAACATGCAAACTTGACACAGAAACGCCAACTGACCCAGCCGAGGCTCGAATCAGTGATCTTCTTGCTGTGAGGCGATACAGTAAACTACCCTAATTTATTTTTAATTCATACAATGTTAATACACCAATATTTTGAAGTACTAGCATTAATAGGCCCATAGCCAAGGGGGGTTTGGGTGGTTCTGAAGACCCACTCCTCACTGACAAAGGTCCAGAATTTATCTCATACATGAGCTTATTAGTAAATAGTAAAAATAACCAACCAAAAAAAGGCTTTAAGACCAAGCGGAACCCTGGTGTGACTTCAGCTAAGTCCAACATCCAGCTGTGCAAGAAAACATCTGACATAAGCAAAGCCATCTTTCGCTACTGCATTGTTTTTAAATTGAGAAAACATTAACAGACAAGTAGCTTTTATTCTTAATTTTGGACCTTATTCTTAAAAGAAAACATGACCAATAAAAAAGTGTGAAGCACCAAATGCAGCTCATATTAAAATCAATTTGAACACTATTTTGGCTATTGTTGTCATCCATGAATTTTCAAATATACTTTTTTTATTAGAGAGGCTAAAAATTGTGAAGCTCTAAATTATTATTATTATTATTTATTTATTATTTATTATTTATCATTTATCATTTATCATTTATTATTATTATTATTATTATTATTATTATTATTATTATTATTATGCTAATAATTTTTTTTCAACTGGGCAAATTCTGACTGAGGAAAGTTAATTGTGCTGGCTAGTTAGTTTTTTTTTGCCTAATAAATTACAAGGCTACAGTTTTACATTTAAAACTTTCTTTCTAATGATATTTGATTTAATAAAGTTGTTTAAAAAAAAAGTCATATTTCTTTATTCTAAATATTTAGTACATATTTTTCGTTATGATAACCATCCGACAAGCCAATTCAGCTAAAAATAGTATTAAATGTCATAATTAAATAGAAAAAGAGAAAAAAAACCTCCTTTTTCAGCAGGCTGGCTACGGGCCTGATCTACACATTGCACCTTTGTTATAAAGACACAAACACAACCAAAACAGACGGTGATAAAACATATACATATAAAACTGATCATCACAATCAGCTTTTCCACAAGCAAAGAAACATACTAATATATAAATGGTGCTCAGCGTTATTGACATGACTACTAAACACCATCATGTTAAAACACATGACATTAAAGTAATGCTATAAACATTACTTTTCAACACTAGGTGTAACATAAATCTCCAGTGTACAGTACATCACTAATGAAAAAAAAAACAGAAAGTACCAGTTATTCCAACAACAACAAAAAAAAGAATAAACAAAAACCTAGTGACATGCAAGGATTTCTGGGAAATCAACATACAGTTATTTACTGTATATGAAAACAATATTTTGTTTTTTATATCAAAACATATTTTTACTAGAACAAATGTCCTGCATTTACAAACATTGTAAAATATTGTATTGTAGTCTATCAGAATGCCATGTGATTACAGTACTGTACATGCCATGCCATTATAACTTTAGCAGATTATTTATACTTTGTTTATAAATAAAAATATTTAAATTCAATTCACTATACTTATTAAATACCATTGCAAAAATTGTGCTATAAATGAAAATAGCAGTTATATTAACAAACATAGAAACAAACATATAAAGCATGAAGTATTTGTAACAAAATGCCTGATGCATTAAGACAGAAGGAGTGTGTCCTATAGGGGGTTTTGTCAAGCCCCCTTACCTGCATGGATCACACTCAAGCATCATACTGTTATGTGATGCAGTGTGTCAATGCTTTACTAAAAACAAAAAGGTATTTAATCTAGTTTTGAACTGAGCCTCAGACATTATCAGGAAGAGTTTAGGGGCCATGAATGAAAAGGTTCGACCTCCTTTAGTAGACTTTGTTATTATAAAATAAAAAATGTATTCTAAAATACAGCCATATTGTATTTTAGGTGCCTAAAGTCAGTGGTCCTCAACCACCAGGCAGCGGACCGGTGCCGGTCCATGAATCAATTGGTACCGGGCTGCACAAGAAATCATTATTTATTTGCGTTTTATTTATTATCTGAGTCTGAACAATCTTTTATTTTGAAAAATGACCATATTCTCTTGCTTACATCTTGGTCATTTGAGCACCTAAATTTAACCCACAAGCAGCAAAAAGAGTAAGAAACAGATGTCTTTGGAAAGTTTCTTTGCTAAGGGGAAAAGGCCCAGTGAAGGACCCATGAGCTGCCAGGGAATAGATCAGCAATCCATTTGTCAACAAATCAGGTGAAACCACCATGTCTGTGCAAGAGGAAGATCAACTGCTGGAGGCATATCACGTCTTTTCTAGAGTTTGCGCAAGTTCGTTATTTCCAATGGAGGTGCTTGGCTTGCCTTCCAGACAGACCCAGTTAAATAAATACCGCGAGCGCACCACGAGTCACTTGGTGACAAAATTGTCAAGCGTTCACTGGGTCAATGGTGATAAAAAGATTGGGGATCACTGCTTTAAGTGACATGAAATGTGTAAAACAGAACCCTCCACCCACCCTCCAGAAAGTGATTATATTGATAAGCCTGTAGATGTGACACATATAGAAAAGTTAACATATCTAAGTTGAATTCATAGGCATGCTCAAGACAAACACTCAGAATCTAAACCCTTATCACTTAAACGTTACTGTGGTGTCCATTTTGTTTAGCAATACACTTACATTAAATGGGCTAATTTTTTTTTTTTTTTTCATTTTTGAGTTCAACAAGCACATTGTGATAGACGCCTGAAACACATTCCAGACACATTACAATAATGTGAGTGAGATGCAATTAAACGTTTAATTCTTCTTAAAGTAAACGTTTTTATGTTTAATTTGCATTACTTTATGTGGGAAATATGTCATGTTTAATTCATTAGGTTTGTCAAGGTATTAAGAGCCTTAACAGGTATTATGTCATGATCAAAATATCATTATAATACCACTTATACCTTCTACTAAGATGATCACTAAAGATGATTTACAATTGATTTAACAAACAATGCTTGTTTGGGATTTGCAACATAAAAAAACACAGCAAACAAATAATAAGTGTGTATTCTCCAGCAAAATGATAATTCAGAAAGTTGTTTGCTACCTGAAAATTCTTCCCAAAATTTTATGGTGAACTTTTGAAGCTAAAATTTCTCTAATAAATGTTATAACAAGGGAAAAAAACATTTTAATGTGTGAAAACAAACACTTTACTTGAATGGGTTTTCATAAGACAATCATGACAACTTTATAATCATGACAAGAACATGTCATGGAGATTTTATGCATGCTTTTAACAACTATAGTAAAGTGTCATTCACTCAGTTATGTAATTTTAAAAGCAAAGACGACATTGTTTGAGATACCTTTGTTATGACAACTTGACAAAAACATAACCTGTCTTTGTCATGACAGCTCACAAAGTGATGTTACAAAGACACTAAAACTTGACATAAATCTGCCATGATTGTCACAAGGCCATTATACTGGGGGAAATATTTAATGTGTCATGTTTTTTTTTCTTTTCTTCCTGAGAATAATATTTCTAAAGGATTCACAGATTTCAACAGAGTGCCTCTTGATGGTTCTGTGGGTCTCGTCTATCAAATCTGATCTTTATTTTGTATTTTCTATCGGATTTAAGTCAGGTGATTCTACAGCTTGATTTTCTTTCTCTGAAAGTATTTGAGAGTTTCCTTGGCTGTGTTTTGGATCATTGTCTTGCTAAAATGTTCACTCTGGTTTCATTTTCAACATCCTGGTAATGTAGATGTTGGACTGAAGCAGCTGATAATAATTTACATTAAAGAACAGCAGAAGGGTGCTGAATAACTACTGAGAGATTTCAGCTGCTGTCTAGGCTTTCACTGCCTTTCCATATCTCCCTTTCTTTGTGTATTTTCCTTGTGTCATTCACATTTTTTTACACTAAACTTCATTGGTAAATAAATTAGTTTGGTTTTCATTGCATATATGGATGTATTTGGCTGTTACCAACATCCACTAAACATTTTAAGTCAACAAAAATGATCATGTGTTAAATTCTTATTCCCCCCACTGTAATTGTCATGAGTTTTTTGATCACTAGTTTCAGCAGAACAAACTAAATTTGTCAATAAAATTTCTCATTAAAGGTGTAATTACGTTGTGAAATAATTGTATAACGGTGTTTGTATAACTATAAAACATTAATATTTAATGACATTTATATAACAAATTCAATTTGTACCACTGTTGAGGTCAAGCAAAATATTAATGACACTGTTATAAAAATCATGGCACAATTATAATGCCTCATGACAGTCATGTTTATGACAGATTTATGATAAGTTATGTTTTTTTTTTAGCAATGTCTTCCAAATAATAGTATTTTACACAAATGTAAATGGAACACTGCGCTTATACAGTACCATTGAAAAAAAAGTGCACTTGGACTAAACATTATAGAATTTATTTAAAGGTATGCAAATTTTAGGTCATGTGCCATATGGTTCAAAGTATGTATCATAACTATATATGTAAATATGCACTACTTTGTGGAAAAAAAAACTCATATAAAATACCAGTCACTACTGCTATCATTTAACGGCAAGGCAAAAACTCATGACAAATATCAGCAAGTATCAAAATGACCTACAGTATGAAATGATTAATAATATTTTTGAGGGAAACATCATGTCCATTCTGCAGTGTACTGCTCCATTTGCATGTTTCCAGGACTTGAAGAGAATTTGAGGCTATTTCAACTCAATTGATGGGCTTTTTTTGCTGCTTTAAATTTCAGACGTGGATAATTATCTGCTCAGAGATATTTTTCGAACTGCAATTGATTAAAAAATCCAATTTGACCCAGAACAAATGCACTCTTCACGAAATCTGGATCGGAAGTTAGAAATGGCTTTTATATTAGTCTGTCAGTTTCCATACCAGCAAAACCCGTTGCAACCGAGGCTCGCCTAATTCTGCAGCAAATATTGTCTCGCATAACATTAATGAAAGCAAACATGCAAAAAGAGGAGCGTTTTGGGGCAAACAAACGCACAAAGTGTTCGCCGGTGCGTATCTGTTAGAAGCCGAGTGCTTTTACCTCATCAAGTGAGAAGAAGTGGCTGCTCTCTGCCTGATAAGAATTTAATTAATTCAATTTGTAAGGCCACTCTGAGTCAGCGCAAATCTCCAAATAACTTCTGAATGACAATAAAAATGCATGAATGGTGATTGAACGCTCTAATTTGCGTTTGTTTATGAAAGCTTTCAGTGCACGAGGAGAGTGTTATATGTGGTGTTTGACTTGGATTTGAAAGTTCGCAGTGATAAGAATAGAAATCAACATAGAAGGGTCAGATTTACAGTACAGTGCTGTACAACTCTGTTTAAACCCTTTTTTTGTGCGCAATTGTGGATGCATATTTTCTCGCATGAAATGGAGGTTATAATTTTATTTTAAAAGCATCTTTGCATTGCTACAAATATCTGTTTCATTTAATGGGACAATAAAATGATGATAAACGTTGCTTTTACTGCATTACATAAAGAAATGTATTGTGAAATCAACAGTAATATCAAAATGTACCTTTTTTAATATTCTGACATGTATACGCAGCAAGCATTTTTGGTTTTTAAAAGATGTCCAATAGATGTAAACATAGTTGTTTTGGCTAAAACAAGGCTAAATTTGTGCTGTCCGCTGTCAGCGGGCTAACCTCGTTTTAGACAAGCTGTCTACATTTAGATGTCTATTAGACGTCTATTAAACACAAAATTATTTGTTGGGTAAAAACAATTGCTACATTTATTTAATACCCAATAACGAATAAAATATAATTCAAAATTGAAGACTACATGATAGGTACTAATAGAATTGGCTTCTAGGTTAATTTTACTTTTAAATAATGTTAAATAAATAAAAAGTTAATTATTATTCTGCTGTTGTTGAATAATATAAAATGCTCTTTCTGGTGGCAGATTTATTAAGAACAATACATTTAGTTCAACAATACTTTTGCAGCATACAATTTTATGTTAAACCCAATAATGGAGTTTACAAATATAATATAATATCAATCAATCAATCAATGCTACATTATGCTAGAAGTTAGCTTTAATGAAATAAAATGTTAAATACAAAAAGATGGTTATTTTTAAAAGGGACTAATAAAGGTTATATTAATAAAAAGTTTAGATTAATAAAAGTTTAAAGCAATGTGTTTGATAGTTTTGTATGTTTGTTTTATTAGTTCAGTAAAACCACTGTCCATTGAGACTATAATCCCCTTTTCTTCCATGTGTTCAATGAGAATACTTCCATCCCAAAAATGTAAGGCTCAGCCATTTGGTTTTTGTCTGTTCCCACAGAGAGCTCATTCTCTCATTGAGTGTGATTTAACATGATTACACTAAATTTAATTCAGCAAACTTTTTTTAAAAGCAAATTACTATCTAAAAAGTAACTAAAAAGTTTTAAAAAAATGACACAAATATTATTACTTAATTTTATAAAAGTAATGCGTTACTTTACTTGTTACTTGGAAAAGTAATAATATTGCATAACTCACGTTACTTGCAATACATTACTTCCAACACTGCTAATAACTAAAATATGTATACAATTAGAATTGAATTAAATGTTACCTAACATAAGGTACAGTTAGACATTTAATAATGGATACTACAAACCCATTTATAGTGGTATTATAACATTTTAATTAAACAAATAAACAAGTAAATACATTAAAACAGTCCAGCTTTCTTTTTTATTAAGAAAAATAACGTTTTGTAGCCTATTGTAGATGGAGAAGGAAAGTATGTGCAGAAAAAAAAAAAGAAATTAATTTGTCTTTTCTCATGTCAGAATATTAAAACCTGACTGCTACGTGACAGATACTAACAGAACTGACTCCTAGGTTAACTTTATTCAATTTTAATTAAATGTTAATCAAATACAAAAAAGGTAGATATGTCATAATGGATAATGAATGTGAATACAGATCTGCATGGGCTTAGTCTTTATGAATATATAAATCATAGAAAAAAAATCATCATTAACTGCACTGTATGACTTTGTCTTGTCTCTGCACACATCATATGTTAAAAAGATTTCAGCTCAATTTTCTTTTAGAAAATTAAACACAAAAATGTTTTTGCTGGGATAAGTTAAACAAAAAAAAAAAAAAAAAAAATCATTTTAATTTATTAATTTTCCCTTGGCTTAGTCCCTTTATTATCAGGGGTCGCTACAGTGGAATGAACCGCCAACTTATACATCATATGTTTTACGCAGCAGAGGAAAACTGACTGCTACATTAACAGAATTGCCTTCTACATATTTTTTTTTTTTTGCAAATGCTAATTAATGATAAATAAATACAAAGAGAGGTAGATTAAATGATTAAATTATTTTTTTTAGATTAAAGTCTAAAAAAACTGGCATGTGTGCGATTTGCGTGCTCTCGTCCTGGTGTTCATCTGCAGCATGGTGTTTCATTCCCAGTGTCTCAGTCTAGTTTGGTTTCGGTTGGCGCTGGGATGAAACATGCACACTGCATGTGTAAGTGCACGGTAAGTGGTTTTCATTCACCGTGTACTCATGTCTCGCATTCAGTCCTCTGGTGCATGCATCGCATGCTTTAGTGTTGTCATATGAACACGTTGTTAATGAGTTCTCATTGGCTGCGTGTTCTAGTCTTGTTTTATGTGAGCACATGGCTTGTGGTGTTTGTGTGTCATGTGCTCTTCCGTCTATTGTCTAGTCCCACCCTCCTTGTTAACCCGTTATTAGTTTATTATGTTCACCTGTCTGTTTGTTAATTATTTCTGCTTATATTCTCCTCATGTCTGCTGTCCTGTGTGTTCCAGTCCTGATCCCTGCCAGCTTGCCCAGTCGAGTTTGTTTGTTTGTTTATTTGTTTTGTCAATGTTTTCCCCCTAGCGGTAGTTTGTTTTGCCTTTTATTTTATTTTATCATAAATAAAAAAAACATTTTAGTTCTGCAATTGGGTCCTCATCCTTTTTCCTTATACCAACCGTGACGGTCAGTGAAAATCGATGTCTAAGAAAAGGCCAAAACTAGACTAGTCATTAAATAAACAGAAATGAATGACTACACATATAAAGTCTGTCTAATCTGTCTATTTGGCGACTAGTCTAGTTTTGGGCTATTCTTAGAAGTCTATTAAATTTTCACTAACAGCCTAAGTTTAGCCTTGTTTTAGCCAAGCTGTCTACGTTTAGATGTTTATTAGTTGTCTATTAAACACTAAATTATTTGTTGGGTATAAACAATTGCCCTACATTTATTTAATACCCAATAATGGATCATAAAAATATAACTCAAAATTGAAGACTACATGATAGGTACTAATAGAATTGGCTTTTAGGTTCATTTTAATGATAAATAAATACAAAGAGAGGTAGATATTCAGTCTAAAGATACATAAACAAAAGGGTAACATTTTAATTAATTAAGTCTGGAAGAACTTCAGATAATTAAGCAAATGTGCTGTAGTACTTTAAGTATATCAGTTCGACTGTAGGCGCAAAAGCAGTGCAGTGCATCCAAAACACCTGGCTTGTTTTTGAAATGGTGTTTTGATTTAAACGGACAGGTGCAGAGCCTCAGGATAGTGATATACAGGAGTTCGCACACTTCAGATCTGAGTCTGCTCTCTACCATACGCGTGTGTGAGAGAAAGACGGTTAAAATAAACTGAGAAAACTGCCTCTGACTGCTCTAGGATTCATGATTTTAACAGTTAATTGGTGTAGAAATACAAACACACTGAAGACTCACACCAATCCACAGACCTCGAATGCAGCAATTACTGTATGCATATTCTACCACCTCTGAAAACTAAATAAAAATACACAAACACTCTTTCTCCGTTTGTCTCAAACACAAATAATACAGTAATTACTTCAGTTCGTGCTTGATTTGCCTCAGGAAAAACAAAACCCTCTTTTGTTCTTGTTCAATCTAAACTGCTTTAATGGCAGTATCACATTCACACATATACATAAGAAGAGTTTCAGCTCTAAATTGTGTTAAATATGTTGCATACCGCTTTTCTCACCATTTTTAAAGTGCAATAGACTTTCTCAGAATCTCTTTAATTAGTTTTACTGTATGTCCTTTGGAAACAATATTACAATATACCAATTTATACAACAGTTCTGTCAGGTTCTTAAATCAAATTAACTGATAGACATGCAATATTCTGCAAATAACAGCACTCATCCAGCCTCTTCACTCTCCACCCTTGTGCATTAGTCCACCCACATACAGTGACAAGGAGAGAACACTCTACAGTTTAACAAATATTGCAGCGGTTGGACAACATAATGTACTTTTGAGGCTTTTTTAGTAGAGAATGAAGTTGTTTAGATTGCATCTATGCAGTTTATTTATAAGGATAGTGCCTATTTTAAAATATTTACAATTTCTGAGAGCGCGTCTGCGATCATTAGCCATTGAGCAGAGCAAAGACGGTTGATGTTGTCCATCCACAAGATGGCAACAAAGACCTCATAATAAGCCCTTAGAGGAGGAAAACAGCGTAATTTCTAACTATAGCTGATCAAATCATTTTTAAACAGGTAAATTACATTCTAAGTCAATCTCTCTTTTTTATGTTGCAGTGCTGTATTTATACCATAGTAACTGTAGTGTATTGAGTGTGAGATGGGACTCACATTAGGAATGTATGTATTTTGTTTTGGCCACTCTTTGTATAACTTTGACTTACTTTTTGGTTGGCAATCTGTTTGTTTCTAATGAATCCTGTTTTCGTTACTGCAGACCAGTTCAGTAAAAAGAAAGAAAGAAAAAATGCCCACACGTTTAGCGTTTTTTCCTTATTGCAAACACAACTGTGATCTAATAGTGTTTACTTTGCTTTGGCTTTTTCAGGGTTAATTATTGTGATATCCCGATTGCAACAGAGAAATACTGAGAAATCTCTGTACACTGATGGCATTTCATGCCGTTCAGCCTTATAATCTTAAAATGTGAGCAAAATCACCTGTTTTCTCATAACTTTAGATATTACGCTAGAGAATCATTCAAATACTCTAAAATGATGTTTGTAAAGTAGCAACGGTTTCTGCTGCTGTTCTGTGACGTCAGCTGCAGATGTGAATGAAGGTGCAATTAAAAAATCAGAGTAACAGAGTTGACAACTAATTAATCTAGTATTGATGTATCCTACATATTTTGATAAAAAATAATGAGAGAAAAATAAATGACATGCCTCTATGTCTTCTAGAGTGGAAGTGACATCACCTGGAGGAAGTGACATCACCTGGAGCAAGTCACATGCTTTTTTCTATCTTGATGTTTCATGCAAATGTTTATTTATTCATTCATTCTTTCATTTTCTTTTCGGCTTAGTCCCTTTATTAATCCAGGGTCGCCACAGCAGAATGAACCGCCAACTTATCCAGCACGATTTTAGGCAGCGGATGCCTTTCCAGCCGCAACCCATCTCTGGGAAGCATCCACACACACTCATTCACACTCATACACAACGGACATTTTAGCCCACCCAATTCACCTGTACCGCATGTCTTTGGACTGTGGGGGAAACCGGAGCACCCGGAGGAAACTCATGCGAATGCAGGGAGAACATGCAAACTCCACACAGAAACGCCAACTGATCCAGCCGGGGCTCGAACCAGTGACCTTCTAGCTGTGAGGCGACAGCACTACCTACTGCACCACTGCGTCGCCAATGTTTATTTAATCACACAAAAGTATGAAAATTAGACTTAAATCATTTCATGAGCTAAAAGTAAGATTTAGAAGATAAAGACAATCAAAAATATGTTATATTGGGAGTCTTAAAGTTACACAAAAAAATCCTAAATACACATACAAACATTATTCTTAGAGATATATTATAATTTGGGTTATTATCCAAATGATTTTATTATATTTTAGTTTTTTGAAAAATAATTGAAGGTTTAAAATATACTAGCCTGGTCTCACAAGAAATCATAAGTATTTTACGTTTTGTCAGTTTAGCTAATTTGTACAAATTTGTATGAGTTTAGTCGTATGAAAATGCAGAATTTTAAAAAGGAGACGTGGCACCCAACCCCACCCCTAAACCCAACCGTCATTGGGCGATAAGCAAATTGTACTAAATTGTAAGAATTTGATCGTACAAATTCATTTGAATTAGCCACTAAATCAAAAAGTTACGAATTGCAATGAGATTGCATTGAATATACCCACAATTCTGGAATCATCGATGGAATGTTTAGCATCTCTTCAAATAAATAAATAAAATAAGTAAATAAATGCGCGCATATTTTATGTACTAAAACCTAAATATTACACAATAAACAAGAAGAATTTGGACATATACCTTAAAAGAATCATAAACAGTTGTCTGGAGCTTGTGATTATTTTTTATAGGTTATTCATGCGTTTGATATGCATTATATGGGACTTAAATCTTTGCTCTTACAACTTTGACATTGAAAAGTTTTACAATTTTGTAAATTTTGTATAAAAATTTACATTTTGTATAAAAATAAATCTGCCCAATAAAAGACAAAGTACAGTCAGGTCATTGCCTGGTTTTTGCACCGTAATTTACATGAGCCAGTACATCATTTTCAAACTGCTAAAAATATCACTTTGAAAAACTTTATAAAATTAAAAGTAGAATAAATCAGCATGCAGTAAAGTAACTTGAGGGACATAAACAAAAACAAAAAACAAAAAAAAAACAACAAAAAAAATTAAAAAACACCCAAGAATCTTAAAATACAGTAGACTGTTATTTAATTAATGTATTTTTTTATTGTGCACATTCTATTCAGTAAAATATACAAAGTTTATGTATACTATAAGAGCAGGCTTTAGTAGACTACATAAAGTGTCTGTGCATCATGTCTGGAGGAAGGAAGGGCTATTTAGTTGTCTTTGAATCTGGCTTCACCGCCAGACAAGCAGATCTCAGCAAGCGATAGAAACTTGCAGCCAATTACTTTTTTCAGCACACTTGATAATGCGCTGTAGCATTTTCATTAGCACAGCCACATCAGACGATGACAGAAGACGTGATTACACTTTCGCTTTCGATTAAACTTTTGATTAATCGCCCGCGCTTGTATTGTTCCTCGGATAAAAGCATTGGGATAAATTAATAATATAAATGTGAGATGTAAATGCACTCAGTTGTGATGCTGCGAGTCTCGTTCCCTCCAGTCTACCGCCTATTACCATCTGAGGTTACATTCATCTACCCACCAATCCCTGGCAGTGACGTTAGCCAGTGGTATGGCAGAACTAAATAAGCTCACCCCAGGGTCACTCACTTACACATTCAGAGATCACCATCCCACTCTTTCATGTCTCTGCCTTTCCCTCTCACAGCTACTTTAATTACCCTCCGCTCGCATGCTTCACTTCAAAACTTTGCTTAAAGACAGGAACCCAGACTCCAGCAGCCATCGCTTTAAATTCACCACATCCACAATTATAAAAATTGCATCATCTACATATGCAGATGCCTGTCTTTTGAAGACAGAAACTAGCTTGCGTGTTAACCATCCACACATAAAGTGCAGCTTTGTCAACATTAAAGAACCATTTGTAAACATTTCATTTTTTAAAAATTCATTGGATGAATGGGAAGGAATCTTAATTGTGGCCATTGCTTTAAACTCACCATATACACAATTATAAAAATTGTATCATCTACAATGCATCTGGAAAGTATTCATAGTGCTTCACTGTTTCCATGCTTTTTATGTTGCAGCCTAATTCGAAAATGGATTAAATTCATTCATTTTCTCAAAATTCTACACACAATATACCATAATGACAATGTGAAAAAAAGAAAAGCTTTTGAAATTGTAGCAAATTTATAAACAAAAAAAATAATAATAATAAAAAAATCACATGTACATAAGTATCCACAGCCTTTGCTTAATACTTTGTTGATGCACCTTTGGCAGCAATTACAGCCTCAAGTCTTTTTGAATATGATGCCACAAGCTTGGCACACCTCTCTTTGGGATTTTTTGCCCATTCCTCTTTGCAGTACCTCTCAGGTTGGATGGGAAACGATGGTGTACAGCCATTTTCAGATCTCACCAAGATTTAGGTCTGGGCTCTGGCTGGGCCACTCAAGAACATTCACTAAGTTGTTCTGAAGCCACTCCATTGATATTTTGGCAGTGTGCTTTGGGTCATTGTCCTGCTGGAAGATGAACCTTTGCCCCAGTCTGAGGTCAAGAGCACTCTGAAGCAGGTTTTCATTCAGGATGTCTCTGTACATTGCTGCATTCATCTTTCCCTCTGTCCTGACTAGTCTTCCAGTTCCTGCTGCTGAAAAACATGCATGATGCTTCACCATGCTTCACTGTAGGGAAGGTATTAGTCTGGTGATGAGCGGTGCCTGGTTTTCTCCAAATGTAATGCCTGGCATTCACTCCAAAGAGTTCAATTTTAGTTGCATCAGACCAGAGAATTTTGTTTCTTATGATCTGAGAGTCCTTCAGATGCCTTTTGGCAAATTCCAGGCGAGTGGCTTACGTCTGACCACTCTACCATACAGGCCTGATTGGTGGATAGCTGCACAGATGATTGTCCTTCTGTAAGGTTCTCCTCTCTCCACAGAAGAATGCCGGAGCTCAGACAGAGTGACCATCAGGTTATTGATCACCTCCCTGACTAAGGCCCTTCTCCCCCGATCACTCAGCTTAGATGGCCGGCCAGCTCTAGGAAGAGTCCTAGTGGTTCCAAACATCTTCCACTTATGGATGATGGAGGCTGCTGTGCTCATTGGAACTTTCAGAGAAGCAGAAAATTTTCTGTAACCTTCCCCAGCCTTGTGCCTCAAGATAATCCTGTCTCGGAGGTCTGTAGACAATTTCTTTGTCTTCATGCTTGGTTTGTGCTTTGACATGCACTGTCAACCCTGGGCCCTTATATAGACAGGTGTATGCCTTTTCAAATAATGTTCAATCAACTGAATTGACCACAGGTGAACTCTAATTAAGCTGATGAAACATCTCAAGAATGATCAGTGGAAACAGAATGTACCTGAGCTCAGTTTAGAGCTTCATGGCAAAAGCTGTAAATACTTATGTTCATGTGATTTTTCAGTTGCTTTTTTTTTTTTTATAAATTTGCAACAATTTCAAATAATCTTTGTTTCCACATTGTTATTATGGGGTATTGTGTGTAGAATTGAGGAAATAAATTAATTTAATCCATTTTGGAAAAATGTTGTAACACAAAAAAATGTGGAAAAAGTGAAGCGCTATGAGTACTTTCCGGATGCACTGTATATGGATGACCAGCCTTTTTGGGGGACTTGAATGAGTGATATTTTAAAGGTACAGCTATTGTAGAAATCACATAATTGAAATGGCCAGCTTCTATTGCTGTTGCTGTCAGTGACTACATTTGCATGGACACCAGTAATTGAATTATTTGCTTTAATCTGAATAAGACATTAATATGGTTAAGATGTTTACATGAGTTACTTTTTGAATGTTCCTTTTATGATCACATTTTACCTTATAGCACATAATTTAATTAACATCATCATAACGTATCCACATTTCCTCCAGAGTTTCTTGTATTTGCGGGTGTTTAATTTTTAGTTTGGCACTTTCACTTTCATTCAGGAATATTGCATGCATGCCCCTCGTGACAAATGAGATATTGGATGCGAGTATGAACTACAGGAAGAGTGTTGTTTTAATGGAATTTGATATTGCATGCTGTATGGGCAAAAACCTCTGCATTTCTCGATGCAGGTGTCTGTGGTCCTTTACTGACTCAGTAGGTCGCATCCTGTTGCAAAAAGCGGCAAAAATCCTACACGATGGTAATAGTTTGATTGCAGTGTTTACATGTCTGTACTGAACTTTCAATAATACGACTAAAGTCTGCATTCTCCACATATCTTAATTCGATTTCTGTTTAATTCGATTATGAACTTAATTTGATTCAATTAATTAAAAATTGCTGTTTACATGGTAGACTCTGGCGACGCAGTGGCACAGTAGATAGTGCTGTTGCCTCACAGCAAGAAGGTCGCTGGTTCGAGCCCCGGCTAGGTCAGTTGGCATTTTCTGTTGGAGCTTGCATGTTTCCCCCCTTGTTCGTGTGGGTTTCCTCTGGGTGCTCCAGTTTCCCCCACAAGTACAAAGACATGCGGTACAGGTGAATTGGGTAAGCTTAAATTGTCTGTAGGGTATGTGTGTGAATGAGAGTGTATGGGTGTTTCCCAGTGTTGGGTTGCAGCTGAAAGGGTATGAAAGGTAGACTCTTAATCAGTGTATTGTCTTAAACGTATTTAAATCAGATTATTGGTGTCAATTTAAACATACCCAATGTTTTTTTTCTGTTAAATTAAAATGTCTTGCTCTTACAAAGTCAATGAAAACTGGAATGCCATTCTACCAGTTAGGAGTTTGTCCAATAATTCAAGAAATGACCACCAGGTGAACATTTAAAGCCAAAAAATCTATTTGTCTGAGCTTTTAATCCCTTATACCTTTGCACGTGCTTTATGCTCGTTTGAAGCTGGTATCTTAACTGTCAAGTCAACACAGATGAAATCTGTGGATTGGGGATCCTCTTGATTGACACCTCTGATATTTGGAATTCAGAATTCCTGAGTGTTTTTAAATCATCACTTGGGCCAGACAGAATCTATAGATATTTTTTGCGCAGTTTATAAACAATCTGCAGATTTATGCTGAATTATTTTGGGAGTAAAGCAACCAAAAACCTAAAACATGACAAAAAATAATCACTTTTGAACTTTTATTTTTACAATGAAAATCCAATTAGATCAAAGCAAGTCTCATATGATATATCTACTAAAAGACAGAAAATATTACTTTACAAACTGTATCGTAAACAAAAAAAGGTAAATATTAGTCAAAATTATTACTGAAATGAATATTAAAACTGAATATTTATTTACAACAATTTAGTTAATCAATAAATAAACAGACTCAATGGGGTTAAAAAATCTGCGTAAATCTACAGATTTCTGCACGTGCACATTCCATGTGTGCCTAATCATCACTTGAATCTTACATTTTTAGGGTAAAAAGTGATTTCAAATATTCCTTTGTTTATATCATTGCTTTGTTTTTTCTCTATTTTTTTATGTATGTATCCTTATATCTTTTATCTTTATACTTTTTTATATGTATGTGAGGTGCTTTGAGATGCTACCTTTAAATGAAAGTTTATGATTTTTATTACTCCTTGCATACAGAATGTCATTTTAAATTCTGCCTGTATTCAAAATTGCCCCCTATACCAGGGCTTCTCAAAGTCTCAACTCAAAGGCCCAAATCCAAATTTTCATAAACTTTAAAAGTCCGGAAAAATTGGTTATAACAAAACTTGATATTAATCAACATGCACATATAGAAATCAGTCATAAAAAATAAATGCCTTTTCCATTACATTAATAACAAGTGCAAAAGTAGCAAAAAGTGACACTTAATTGTTTATAAACAAAACACAAGCAGAGGTACAGTAGCCAAAAGTACAATAGTGAAAAATGACAGAGCAGCCTAATGTGAGATATGATATTGTCAGTATTTCATTAGTTGACTGGTAGCTTTTGACACTTCACAGCTCCAATTATCTCATTACAAATCAAACAGAACAGTTTTGTGCCTTATTGGAGCAAAATGATTGCACACCTCTCTGTTCAATCACCTTTGAAAAGTCTTGTGTTCTCTGTCAACTTTTCTTTTATGAAAACTGATCATCCACACCCATTCAAATGCTCACTGAGGTGAAACATGTCACCCAATTACAGCAAACGTCTGTAAACATCTGTATGCTGACTTGATTCCATGACAACAGCGTCATGCAGCAAAACTATTGCCTTGGGTTTTACTTTGAACCATCGCCAAAAAGATATTAAAAAATAACAAGATTACACATTTAACACCTGTTTTCTAAAGTAGTAAATCCACATTTTGAATCCCTTACACACAAACAGTGCTCTTAAATGGAGGTGGATCTGGACTGAATTCTCTTTGGGTGCAGAACTTTGTAAAGCCCTAACCTATACACTTTCGGTGTCCAAAATCATAAAGGATGTTCTGAAGTGCACTCAATTAATCCCACAATGCACTGCAATGATGAGTGCACAACCAATGTACATCCAACAGCTAAAGAACACCCATAATGCACCATGAGATTTTGCGTGCTAACATACATTAAAATACTTTGTGTTTCTTTACTAATAGACAGCTCACTAAGTGTTAAATAACTATCACAGGGTCTGACCAAGAAGTCAAAATTGAACCTGTCTGAGGGACTTATCAACCAGCAAAATACAAACAAAACAGCATCCCTTCTGGTGCACTCAATGCTTTATTTGATTCACTCATTTTTGTTTACTCCTTTAAGTGGACTATATAAGTTGACTAACATAGGGAATAGTGAATAAAAGCATAAGGGCGATTTCAAATACAGTTTCTGTAGGCCGTGACACAGCAAGCTGACACATGGTCGTCTAGTTTTATGGTGTTTTTCACATGTAAGCAACAGTTTGCAGAATGTCGACTCTGCATCTGTGAGGGAGATCAATCTGATGGGATGGACAGTTTAGTAAATTTGGGATTTTTGGAGAATAAATGTGATGAAAGAGAGCAAAAAAAGTCAGAATGGCACATACAGAGGGCTGTTTTAAAGATAACTTTGCACTTATTTTTCTAACTGATATAAGACGGATATCATGATCAAAAATCTGTAAAATTGACTTAAAGCGTCATGGCCTGTAGATGCACTAGTATCATTCATACGCACTGTATGACTCAGGTGGGCTGGAGTTAATGACAAAATTAACAGATTCACAGTATAGAAGTTTACAATAACGTATGTTTTATGTCATGTTTTGTTCTACCCGTTATCTCAAAAATTTTTGCTTATGCAATTTTCTTGGATTTTTCTTGTGTACAGTACATGAGTACATGAGTAACCAACTTTTTAACTAAGTAAGAATGATATTTTGGGGCGTTGTGTCTTGTTAAACACTTCTGTGTAACTTTAGTATAGTAAACTTGACATAATAATAATAATAATAATAATAATAATGGTATTATTGTTATCATTATTATCGTTAATAATAATAACAACAATAATAATAATAATAAAAATAATAGGGCAGCACGGTGGCACAGTGGGTAACACAATCGCCTCACAGCAACAAGGTCGCTCCTTCGAGCCCCGGCTGGGTCAGTTGGCATTTCTGTGTGGAGTTTGCATGTTCTCCCTGTGTTCGCGTGGATTTCTTCAGGGTGCTCTTGTTTCCTCCAGTCCAAAAACACGAGGTACAGGTGAATTGAATAAGCTAAATTGGCCGTAGTGTATGAGTGCAAGAGTGTTTACTGGTGTTGGGTTGCAGCTGGAAGGGTATGCGCTGAATACATATGCTGGATAAGTTGGCAGTTCATTCCGCTGTGGCGACCCCTGATTAATAAAAGGACTAAGCTGAAAATAAAACAAATGAATGAATCTTTACTTCAATTCAAACATGATTAGGCTTTGAGTTGGGTTGTTTATGTTGCACAGTATTCTGTTGCACTGAATGTAAGGTATTTAAGTTCATATGTTAATCTGCTTTATGTTGTGTGTATAGAAGGGCAGGATCATGTACAGTATGTGCCCATTGTATGATAAAGACTGTCTAAGCTTGAAATGTCACAAGTAGTGAAAGTGTATATATTTAGCTATTTTTTGAGTGTTTTTTTTTCTCATAAATATGAGGCATACCTTTTGCCTGGATGTACATGCTTTGACAGTGATTTTATTTATTTACTTAATATTTTTTGCTGAAATGTACACATTTGATCAGTTTATGCATTCCCTGGCATGAAGCTCATTATGACAAAGTTAAAATAATTATTTAATACATACAGAAATGCATACTTCAGGCATCCTGTTCATTTCTAATATTACATTTTACATTTTCTATTTTTATTAGTTTGAAATTGTAACAGATGCTTGGTGAGTTCGTGACTCATGAAATCATGTGACTGTGTACGGCACAGTTTTGATTCTCCTACAAATCTCTTTCTTTGAGCTTTCATCATGGTGTTCATGGTTAAAAATAATGGCTCTGTGCTGGCATCAATAGTTTCATAAAGAACATTCATGTACATGGAACCTTTTCATTCAACAACAGCTTCTTTATACAAAAAAAGTGTGGGATTGTGAGGTCTAAAACTTCAAGCATCACTTCAAGCAACCCAATTTTGTAACCTTTATTAGTGTTTGTTGTAGTTATAAGTTGTACCATTACAGTGTTTACAGTATGCTGCATCTCGTTCGATGGCAGACACTTGTGTACATTCTGACAAGTGGCTTTCAATACCTCAGTGTTCCTCGCAGTCTTTGGGTCATCAGGGAGATGGTCAAGCCACAGTAACGAGCTAACAGGATGACACCTGCTTCGGCTGCCATAGACACCTGGAACACACAGATGCAAAGCATAACACATACGCACATGCTCACACACAGCACAACTCTAACTGGTCACTCTAATGGCAGCACTGGGAATCACTTCGCATCTCTCAAACCAGTACTCGCAGTAAAAAAAAAAATAATATATATATATATATATATATATATATATTGTAGCCATGGCAACTGATCAGAGATTCAGCTGTGGCTGTAAGTACCTGGACAGCCAGGAGAGCATAAGAAGAAAAAAAAAGTCTTTCTCATGTAGAAATACACACGCAGCGCTGGGGTGAGAACAGGTTGCAGGCTTACTGACATAACAGGCACTTTTGGGTCAATGGTGTGAAAAAGACTCAATATGTTCTATAGATCCCCATATACATTTCTGTCTTATACAGCTGAAAGCACATTTCAGCCCAGATACTCACAATGAGTAGGAAAAAAAGTGTATAAATATGTATGCTAAAAACAAGAATAACCAACAGACAGATGGTTAGATTAACTGACAGAACAGCAGATACATTATAGCTTGGATAGATGGATGGTTATTGATATACATGATACATGGATTTGGAGATGGATACATGGATTTGGAGATGGATACATGGATTTGGATATGGAGATGGATAGATGGATTAATATGGATATGAATGGATGGAAGGACAGGTGGATGGATGGATATGAAAATGGATGGACGGACGGATGGATCCAGATGGGTAGATTAACTGACAGAACAATAGATAGATTATAGCTTGGATGGATTGATGGATGGATGGATGGATGAATGGATATAGATGGATGGATGGATGGATGGATGGATGGATGAATGGATATGGAGATGGATGGATGGATGGATGGATGAATGGATATGGATGGATGGATGGATGGATGAATGGATATGGATGAATGGATATGGATGGATGGATGGATGGATGGATGGATGGATGGATGGATGGATGGATGGATGGATGGATGGATGGATGGATGGATGGATGGATGGATGGATGGATCCAGATGGGTAGATTAACTGACAGAACAATAGATAGATTATAGCTTAGATGGATGGATAGATGAATGAATGGATGGATAGATGAATGGATATGGAGATGGATGGATAGATGAATGGATATGGAGATGGATGGATGGATTGATGAATGGATTGATTGATATGGATGGAAGGATGGATCCAGATGGGTAGATTAACTGACAAAACAATAGATAAATTATAGCTTGGATTGATGGATGGATGGATGGATAGATTGATATGGATATGGATGAATGAAAGGAAGGGTGGATGGATGGATATGGATATGGATATGGATACAAAAATAAATGGATATGGAGATGGATGGGTTGATATGGATATGGATCCAGATGGGTAGAATAACTGACAGAACAATAGATACATTAAAGCTTAGATGAATGGCTGGATGGATGGATATTAATGGATGGATGAATAAATAGATGGGTATGGAGATTGATGGATGGATATGAATGGATGGTTGGATATGGATACAGAGATGGATGGATTGATGGATGGATATGGTGATGGATGGATATGGATGGCTGAATGGATGGCTGGATGGAACTAGATGGGTAGATTATCTGACAGAACAATTGATAAATTATAGCTTGAATGGATAGATATTGATATGGATGGATGGATATGAATATATATGGAGATGGATGGATTAATTGATATGGATGGATGGAAGGACAGGTGAATGGATGGATATGGCTATGGATGGATGGATATGGATACGGAGATGGATGGATGGATATAGAGATGGATGGATGGATTGATATGGAAACGGATGGATGGATCCAGGGTAGATTAACTGACAGAACATTAGATAAATTATAGCTTGTATGGATGGATGGATAAATTATAGCTTGTATGGATGGATGGATGGATGGATGGATATGAATATGGATGAATGTGTGTGTGTGTGTGTGTGTGTGTGTGTGTGTGTGTGTATAT
>CAIGQZ010035027.1:15267122-15279303 GCA_903798205.1 Danio tinwini
AGTTAATTTTGACATGTTATTTCTGCAAATAAATCAATATATTTTACGTAAAAATAAGGCAAAAATAACTCAAAATAAACTTAAAAAGCTAATTTATCTGCCAGTGGGATAATTAAAATTTTCTTATTTCAAAACGAAAGCAAGATTAATTAATTTACTCAGATTATTTCACTTGTTTTAAGGAAAAACTCACTAAATTTTGACTTATTTGAACTTAATTTTGAAGTAAAATATATTGATTTATTTGCAGAAATAACATGTCAAAATTAACTCAGTTTATATATAAAAAGCTAAATTATCTTCCAGTGTGGTTTTTAAAATAATCTTATTTCAAACCAAAACTAGATTATTTCACTTACTCCATTGACAGATTATTTTGCTCGTTTTAAGGAAAATAAATAATTTTGACAATACAATATTTTTTACTTGTCAACAAAATGCTTCTTGATTTAAGAGTTTTTAGATGTTTGGACCATAAACAAGACTAAATTATTATTATTTTTCTTTTTCGTCTGTACCCACGTTTACTCCTCAAAGCCATTTCCGGACAACTGCGAGGGCACTGTTGAACGTAAACTGTCCTGGGTGAGATCCACGATGGGACAGGAGCAAGGAACCGGCCTGAGCGCTGTGTCCGGCCTGTTGTAGGTCATGAGCCGCCTTCTCCACATCCCAATCTCCCTGAGCCAACATATGAGAGACCAGTGAAGGATACACAGCCGTGTCCACACAGCTGATCAACATCCCAGCATTCAACAGCAGAGACAGCAGCTCACAGTCACATACCTCCTCTGTCACCTACAGAGAAACAAGCCAGAAGAGGGAAAAAAAATCCATTTCAATAAACACTCCAGAGCGACAAACAATCTGTGTGAGAGCAAACCTCCTACTTCACACCAACAACAAATTGCATTTTCCATCTTTTATGAACAAGTAATTGGTATGGCTATACTTTACTATTACTGTGCTATTTTGGACACACAAAAACAAACATCCTGTAACTTTATTTTTGCTGGTCTTATTTACAATTGCTTTCTTCTGAAATATGCTTGTAAATGCACACATGTAAAACACACATCATGAGGAAGAACATTCAGGTGAATTTCAGCTGTAGTGTCTAACATGTACAGGTAGCTTGAAAGGTTTATATGATTTTAGTGTAAAATAATAGAATGTGATTCACGTAGACCATACTTACACAGATCAGGATGCAAGAGATATGTGATTTAAATGCAAAGTTCAACCAGCATCTAATCATGAAGGTTGCATGTGATTTTAAACTGTTTTCACACAGAAAAGAACAAGAAAAAAGACAAATCAATTTACCCATGCTATTTTCAGTTTACACATCCTACGCTAATATCAAATTTGTGTTTCCTTTTGCAGCTTGAACAGACAAATCCAAACAAGATTGTTTCAAATTATTGCACAAATGTCTTGGTGTATTGTATTGTATCTTTTGTTTCATTGGCTTCATTTTGTTTTATCTTTATGGCAAAACAAGTCAGAATAAAACAAATATAATAAATACAATAAAAAGCATTCAAACAAACAAAGTTATTAACTAAATGCTTTTTTTGTTACATTAATAGATCATAAAAATTCTAAAACAGAATTTTAATGAATAATTATCTAAGTGAGTGCAGCAAATATTCACATAAGCACAGTTCAAGAGTTCACGCTTAGCTTTTGCTTGATATAATTTGCAGATTTGGCATGCTGTCCAAGGAGAAAACCCTGAGCTTGGAGATACTTGAGCCCAGGGCTCCCACCTGGTCATGTAACATGGTGGGGTCTGAGATCAGGTATATAGGTCTTGAGAGCACCCCCTGTTAAGGGAGATGGGGGGTTTCTACAAAACGAAGAAGGAAGGTAGGATGAATGGGCTTATTTATCAGAGGCTAGAACTCATCTGATTGGTCTTGCAATGATGTCTGATTGGACTAGCAATGATTATTGATGCGAGAAAAGCCACGATCAATCATATCACATGCTCCTCTCAAAATTGGTTTATAAAACTTTATTTAATATGACTTAAATAAAACAAAGACAGATGTGTATCAGCATATTGGGTCTGTGTGTTAGCTCTTGGACATTTTGTAATTGTGTCTGCTAATATTTAATTTACACACTTAAGACTATTCTGTTTTCTTCTTAGTCTGTCTAGCTCAATATATTCATATGTCTGGGAACATTAAAAATGTTTCTTTCCAAAGAAATTTATATTTTTACAATTCCATTAAATTGATCAAAAGTGTCAGAATCATTCATTTATCCATTTTACTTTGACTTAGTCCCTTATTTATGAGGGGTCGTGAACCACCAACTTATTCAGCATATGTATAACACAGAGGATGCCCTTGCAGCCACAACCCAGCATTGGGAAACATTCATACACACACACACACACACACACACACACACACACACACACACACACACACACACACACACACACACAAAATGGACAATTTAGGTCATTTCAACCCACACAAACACAGGGAGAACATGCAAACTCCACACAGAAATGCCAACCGGCCCAGCTGAGACTCGAACCAGCGACCTTCTTACTGTGAGGCAACAGTGCTAGGCACTGTGCCACAAAGTGTCAGAATCCTTAAAAATATTGAATTCCATAAAACATTCATGGCAAATTAATGGAACCTAGGAGAGCATATAAGATGCTTTCAAAAGCATAAAAAATTGTTAACAAAACCTACAGTAGTCAACTCCAAACCATTAAATGGAATTGCATATACTCTACTGTATAGTGAAGACAAAAATTGACTTAAAAATGTCTCATGGCCATAGCTAGGCCAATTTTAGGTGTGATGTGCAAAAATTGTACACGAATTTGTGAGCGCATCATCAACAGAAATGATTAAAGATTCACTAAATAACTCATTTTAACTGCATAATGTTTGTTATACAAAGTGAAAATTATATATGTACATTTTATTTATTTATTTGTACTTAATAATGACCCACATTGTGAAATATGTAAATTAGCCTGCAAGTTTTTAATTTGTTCATTTTGAATTAGAAAAGTGATTTTATTTATGGAAAAAAATTAATAAATACACACACACACACACACACACACACACACACACACACAAATGTTTAAGTATAGAAAGACTTTTGTACTTGACCTGACAAATGTATAGTAAACAGGTGTGTGTAATCAGAAAGACCTATTTGCCTCATTCAGTACTCTAAATGTTGTACCTGTTTTAGCAATACAGTGGAATAGGTTAGGAATGTTCAGATCCAATCACATGATCAGAAATTGGCCCAATCACGCGGTTTCAGACTCGATCGGAATCGGACGTTACTTCTTGATCAGGACTCAAATATATGTATATGTAACAACTATGGTTATGTGGTGGCACAGAGTTAGACCTCTTTCTTGACTTCACACAGAAACAGCAACTTGTGCAGCATGACATCACTTTGTTACATGACATCGCTATTGATTAAACGGTGGCAAAGTAGAGCACGAAAGTAGCTTGAAGCAGAAAGTGCAAGTATGTCTGTGGTCTGGAGGTATTATAAAGCTGATGGCAACAACATTGCCATAGTAAACTGTGAGATATGTAAACTTGGAATTGCCTGCCGGGTGTTTTAAGTAGAGGTGCTGTTTGTTTTTATATTAGATTTTTTATATATTTACTGTTGCACTAAAGTCAAGAAGTGTAGAAACGATGTTATTTATTACTTGATTGTTCAAGCTACCTCACAGAAGTGCTCTGTTTGTTACCAGAGTTGTTGAATGTTAAAAAAAAAGTGAATTAAATAAAAAATAAGGAACATCCTGGATCTGTTTCTTTGCACTTTTAATATTTTTTTTATGTATAATAGAAGTATTGGATCGGGTTTCTGTATCGGTAGATACTCAAAATCAAATGACTTGGACTTGAGGGCAAAAAAACCTGATCGGGACATACCTAGAATAGGCTACAGCTAAGTTAGTATACAACCCTACCATGTTAGCTAAACAGTTTGAATTTATAGCAAATATAGAAAGTTATTACAAATTTACTTATAAATGTATTATTATTTCACCCATCATGATATAAAGGGCTGAGCCCCCCCTAAAATACAAATCCTAGAATCATCCCTGATGTCAACCCATGTTATCATGATTCTTTAAAGTTTCAAATATTGTAGAAATACAGTTTTAAAAATGAAATTCTTTTAGTAATCATCAGATCTTGATCATGTCAAAATACCAACAAAGCTCAAAAGTCAGTTAATCATACAGTACCTTTTATAACATCTGACTGCAAAAATTTACTATAAACTTCCATGTGAAGCTGCTTTGACACAATCTACATTGTATAAGCGCTATACAAATAAAGATGAATTGAATTGAATTGAAAAATACACTATAAAAACAAACAAATAGCCTGCCATAAAGCCAGCTGCTGGGTTAATAAACTAACTAAATCTCTCCGCCTCCACCACACAACGGCTCTTATAGACTCCCTCTTGTCTTTCCCCTGGGCAGCCATACATTCAGTTTATCTGTTATCCAGTGGCCATGTTGCGCTTGCATGTCCGGAGGAGGTCACATACGATATAAATGAGCTCAGAGAGAGACATTCCAGCCCTCTGCGACCCCGGGCCTGCTCACAGAGACCAGGAGCTTCTATCTCTCTCCTCTCTTCAGCATAAATTATTCAAGTGCTGGCTTCAGAGGTGGAGAACACAGAGGAGCTGTACTGTAGGAGTCAGCACACTGGAAAATCAATTATGTGCTAAATTTGATTAAAGGCAAGGCCAAGCCAAAAAGATATGATGCCCTTTGACTGTGTGCGTGCACATGTACTCATATTAAACATGACGTTAATAGTGGATATAAAACACAAATGCAATTTGTTTAAACTGACCGGACACAAAGGTTTCTGGTGCCTGGGAAAAGTGTTCTGACTGACCGTGATCTAAGGCCATGTTTACATCTGGCATTAAAATGTATCATCCTGAAAAATCCTGTATCATCATAAGCGGATGACAGTAATTACAGGGTTTAAAACTTTTTCACTTGGTTCTTTCAACCATCTGTCTAAACACATTTAGTTGGGTTACTTTTATAGTGTAAATGATCATGTAGTCAAATGTGTTCAAAACAAAAGACTGCCTTTTCTTTACCTACTCGCTGAATATGTGATCATTATGGGATGTGTTGTGAGAATAAAAACAAGACCATGACTATGTTTACATGAACATCAGTAATCTAATTATTTGCCTTAATCTGAATAAGACAATAATATGATTAAGGTGTTTTTGAATGTTCCTTTCATGATCCCGTTTTATCTTATAGCACATAATATAATTAAAGTCCTTGTGTCACCACGCTATCCACATTTCCTCACAAGTTTCACGTAATTTTGGGTGTTTCATTTTTAATTTGTCGACTTTTAATGCAGTTTGGCACTTTCATTTTCATTTGGGAACATTTCATGCATATCCAAAACATGATAAACTGAGTTATTTGATGAGAAGAACTGCTGAAAGTATTAACAACTGTTTTGTTTTATTAGAATGTGATACCGCAAACCATGTGGGAAAAAAAACTCTGCATTTCGTGATGTGGGTGTCTGTTGTGCTTCTCTGACTCGGTAGATGCAGAGAATATTGTCAAACAGCCATGTTTGTATAGACTATCCTGTCACAAAGTGTGGTGAAAATTCTACACGATGGTAATAGTTTGATTGCGGTGTTTGCATGTCTGTACTGCACTTCAGTAATGCGATTAAATTTGGCATACTCCACATGTTTTAATCTGATTTCTGTTTAGTTCGATTATGACCTTAATCAAATTAAATTAATCAAACATCACTATTTACGTAGTAGACCAATAATCAGAGTATTATCTTATTCATATTAAAATCGGATTATTGGTGTCCATGTAAAGTGCTCAATGAAGCTTTGCTTTATCAAAGTATGTGGATTATGATGTGATTTGTAGTTATATGTATATCTTTTTTCACTTCTAAGCCACATAATGAAGTAATTTTTTTAATTTAAGTAATAGTTCTTGTGCGTGTTTCATGTGCGATAAATAAAAAAAACCCACTAATTTTGGTGCAACGTATTTATCAAATAATTTTGTAGATATTTGCGAGATATATATGTTGCATGTTACTACCACATGTTGTCTCTTAGAATATTTTTACCAAGATTTTTTATCATGTTTCATATGGTATGTTCTAAAAAAATGGGTAAATGTCGGCCATTTTAGGAAGTTTTTCCTTGTGCGGATAGTTGTTGTGTTTGGGCTTGTTTGATGGCATAGCCAGAACACACATTGACAAATTTTGTATATTCATTCAATCATTTTCTTTTATTTAAGGGTCGCCACAGTGAAATGCACCACCAACTTATGCAGCACATGTTTTACACAGCGGATGCCCTTCCAACCACAAGCCATCACTGGGAAACATCTATACACACTCATTCACACACATACACTACGGACAATTTAGCTTACCCAATTTATCTATACCACATGTCTTTGAACTGTGGGGGAAATCGGAGCACCCGGAGGAAACCCATGTGATCACGAGGAGAACATGCAAACTCCACACCTGACCTTGCTGTGAGGCGATTGTGCTACCCACTGCACCACCATGACACCAATTTTGCATGCAATTTAAAAAAAAAAAAAAAATGCTGGGAATACACAATTTTTATTTTTGCTTTGTACTTAAACAAACACCTTAGACTGAACTTATCTTTCGTCACTAATTTTGTACATCTACACCCCGGTATATCTTAACAAAACATTATATATCTGGTTAAGATATGTTAATGCCAACCATCAAGGACCTCAAGGAAAACACATACGGAGTGATGATGCCAACCATACAGGACTTTGAGGACAACACACACTGTACACCTAATATACAAATACAACAATAATTTAAAATAATAATTATTGTAAAAAGCGCTATACAAATAAACTTGAATTTAATTGAATAAATGAGCCCTTTTACACAAAAAGTGAAAGTAAATAAACCTCAGTCAAGTTTTAATAACTATTTTTCTCATGGTGGCAGTGCATAATATTTTACTAGTTATTTTGCAAGATGCTAGAATTTAGTTTTAAGTGCAATTTAAAGACTTAACTAGGTTTTACATAGGTTAACTAGGCTACTTAGTTTAACTACGGACAACAGGACAAGAGTGGTTTGTTCTGTAGATAATTGAGAGAAAAAAAAGTTTAAAAAGTTAAATATGTACAATTATTCCAGCCAAACAAAAAATAAGGCTTTATGCAGACGAAAAATATAATAGGAAATTACTATGAAAAATTTCCTTGCTTTGTTAAACATTACTTACTGTAGGACATTTTTTTTAAATAATTAAAAATTGCACAAATTCATTCATTAATTTTCCTTCGGCTTAGTCTCTTGTTTATCAGGGGTTGCCACAGCGGAATAAACCACCAACTATTCCAGCATATGTTTTATACAGCAGATGCCTTTCCAGGTGCAACCCAGTACTGGAAAAGTATTGCACAAATGTTTATCTAAAATCATTTTTGCTTGCATTTGCTATTAAAATTGGGTCAAATACGTAAAGAAAATATCTGTCATTTATTATTTAATTTTGCAGCTTTGTTTACTTTTGACAGTTTGTATTCATTCAGATGAATAAAAAATCTGTTTTGGGACATGTGAGATGACTAAATGCTAGTCCATAACACATGTAAATCACTGTCAACACATAAGAAGCAGAGTAAATAAAAAGAAAATTGGCACTAGATAACTCAAATAAATGTTCTTAGAAACTCAAAATACTGTTACTTTACTAGTTATTTTTTCTGAATATGTAATAATTACTGTATGTGCCTTACACTGGTCTTAACAGCTTCCTGTGATTGGATCACTGAAAACATTGAAAAAATGTGAAGAAAAAAAAATACTTGATACATTGTGAACTTTTGCTTCTTTTACACAAATGCAGGGTTCCACACAATTCATTCATGTTGCCCCAACACAAATTGATTGAGTTAACTTAACATTTTGAACAAATTTATGTGGATTGAACATAAGAAAATTTAGTTGTTCCAATGAATTTTCAAGAATTGTGTTGTTTCAGCTCATTTTAATTAAGTAGTTTGAACAAGTTAAAAAATATATATTTTTTGAGTGCATGTCTACAAATCAAAAGGAAAAGTAATGGAAAAAGAAATTCAGAGAAAGACAGAGGATGGGTTATCAAAGCTTTTTTGAAGCAAACAGACTTTATAATTGCACATAATATCAATGATCTCAGCCACATTTTTCCATTGACACCTAGTTATAATCTGTGTCTGTTTCTGTGAGAAACCGGTCCACTTTGAGTACTAACCTGAACATTCCACTGGTCAGATCTTTTATAGCTGCTTCTGAGTATTGAGTGTAGGTTGGATAATTCACACTAGCCTGAGCAATAACCTCTGACCCTTTTCACCACTCACTGCAACTGTCCTCAAACCACTCCAGCACTCCACCACTGATTCAGATAAAGGCAAAGACCAGAAGAGAATTCTATCCGAGTCAAGATAAAGACCAGAAGAGGGTCTAATCTGAGTCATGACGTAGTCTACATGCTTCCAAATCCATGACTGGGCCAACAATCTTGGACTCAGACCCAATTTTTTCATGATCAAGTTCTTGACTCATAGTCGTCCCTCTTTTGGTCTCAGGCTACATCTAAATGTATCTGGAATCATTTGAATCTGTGAAAATTGGGTTATTTGAAAACAACGTCAAATATTTAGTAATTACAAGATATCTGTAAAATATCTGTGAATTAACAGTTTTTATGTTGTATTTGTATACTTATTTTTGCATTATGGGACTTTGTGACTTCTAATTGTCATTTTTAATAGTGATATACACTCAAAAGCCACTTTATTAGGTTCACCTTGCTAGTACCAGGTTGGACCCCCTTTTGTCTTCAGAACTGCATTAATCTTTCATGGCATAGATTCAACAAGTTACTGGAAATATTCCTCAGAGATTTCACTTCATATTGACATGATAGCATCACGCAGTTGCTGCAGATTTGTCAGCTGCACATCCATGATGCGAATCTCCCATTCCACCACATCTCAAAGGTGCTCTATTGGATTGAGATCTGGTGACTGTGGAAGCCATTTGAGTATAGAAAACTCATTGTCATGTTTAAGAAACCAGTCTAAGATGATTTGCGCTTTATGACATGGCATGCTATTCTGGTGAAAGTAGCCCTAAGAAGATGGGTACACTGTGGTAATAAAGGGATGGACATGGTCAGCAACAATACTCAGGTAGGCTGTGGTGTTGACACGTTGCTCAATTGGTACTAATGGGCTCAAAGTTTGCTTAGAAAATATCTCCTACACCATTACATCATCACCACCAGCCTGAACTGTTGATACAAGGCAGGATGGATCCATGCTTTCATGTTGTTGACGCCAAATTGTGACCCTATCATCCAAATGTTGCAGCAAAAATCAAGACTCAGATCAGGCAATGTTTTTCCAATTTTCTATTGTCCAATGTTGTTGAGCCTGTGAGAATTGTAGCATTTCCTGAAGCATGTAGTTTCCTGTTCTTAGCTGGCAGGAGTGGCACCCAGTGTGGTCTTCTGCTGCTGTAGCCCATCCGCCTCAAGGTTCGATGTGTTGTGCGTTCAGAGATGTTTTTTTTGCATACCTTGGTTGTAATGAGTGGTTATTTGAGTTACTGTTGCCTTTCTATCAGCTTGAACCAGTCTGGCCATTCTCCTCTGACATCAACAAGGCATTTGCACTCACAGAACTATCACTCACTGTACATTTTTTTCTTTTTTGGACCATTCTCTGTAATCCCTAGAGATGGTTGTGCATGAAAATCCCAGTAGATCAGCAGTTTTCTGAAATACTCAGACCAGCCCGTCTGGCACCAACAACCATGCCACGTTCAAAGTCACTTAAATCACCTTTCTTCCACATTCTGATGCTCAGTTTGAACTGCAGCAGATTGTCTTGACCATGTCAACATGCCTAAATGCATTGAGTTGCTGCCATGTGATTGGCTGATTAGAAATTTGCATTAACAAGCAGTTGGACAGGTGTACCTAATAAAGTGTCCAGTGAGTACATTGTAAGTAATATACTGCTTGTATTGGGGTTTTAAATTACAGTACAAAAACCTGGTAATAAACTGACAGTATGCTTATTTCTTCAGTATCTTATTTTTCAAACTTAATTTTCTGTTTATTATTTCTTAGTCAAGTGTTTCAAACTATTCAAATGTCAATAAAAGTCACTTTGTTAAACTACACAGTTTAATTTTTAACATCAAAAGTAGACAGAGCAGAGAGCAAGGTCCCAAAATGCAATTCATAATCATAAATAAAAATGTAAAAAGCTGTGAATCATGAAATATCAAAACCCCTAATTAACATATATACTTTTTTTTACAGTGTAAATATCTATGGTTCTACCTTTATGTGCTTTCAAATTGCACAGTGTTGTTAAAAAATGCAGTGTTGCAAAAGACAAATGTTATTTTGTACAATCTTCATACGACATACACTCCTGAAATAAATGACTGTCAACTGCATTTTAGATCAAACAGAGAACAGTGTGACCTGAGCACAACAGTAAGTGCTGGGATAGTTTGCTAATGACAGTGTCAGAAGAATATGTTGAGAACTATTATTATCTCTTGGCATCATCTCAATGAGCTTTTATAACATTTTTGCATGCAGAGTAATTTTCAGTGTGGATAAGAAAGTGCTAGTGTGGATTACATTTTTAAACGTTTTCATCTAAAAGTTGACTCAGATGAGCTTTTCTTGACTACACAAATGTGTTTCTCTGTAGTCTCTTCTTTCATAATAAATTAATATAAATTCAAATCAATATTTCATGTCCCCTGATTGACTGATTTATTTATTTACACGCTTGCTTGCTGATAGGGTTTCATTTACAACAATGCAGGATTAATTATTATCCCTTTCCGAAAACGTTTAGCAGCAGAAGACCTTTTACTCCCTCCAGAATGCATATCGTCTTGTTTTGAAGTTCACATTGTCATTATATATTCACCCACAAATTCTTTCCAGTTTCTGTTGGACATACATGAATCAAATAGTTAGTGGTGCCTATTGACGTCCAAATTCTAGAAAAAAAAGTCCCATAAAAGCATGCTTTAATAAAGAATTTGTCTGGAACAAAAACCACTTTGAAGGTCATACTTGAGCTATTATTAGTGCTTGTTTTATTAGTACAAGTGTCTGAAGAGAGTGGATTATACAAAGCTGGTTAATGTTGTTAAGTAAGCTTTATAAAGTCAGAACTGTTAGTGTGACCTCAGCCACAAAAAATAATTCATGGACTAGCTTTTAAAAAAAAAGCACTTTAAAACTCTTACAATCTTACACTCTGAGTGTGATTAAATTACACCGATGTACAATGTGATGATGCTCTTGATTCAAAACAATAGATCCTTACTGCGCACATTGCATGACAAAGCAAAAGTCTTAATTGTTCAAACATGTGGAAATTAATTTTCAGCAGCAGAAAAACATGTCACAAAGATACTTTACTTCACAGCCCAATACATAAGATATTCAATATTTTTTGCCCCATGGATTACAGACCAAAAAAATAAATAAAAAAAATAAAATGCTGTCGCCTATAGTGTCTAGACTTAAATGCTGAATGTGAACACAATAAATAGATGGCAGCTGACTGAAACAGGAATGTACGCTCTGCATCTGCGTGAGAGCATGTATCTTTCCATATCTGCAGGTGGCAAAATCTGTATTATCATTTCATAGGAAAACCAGAACCACTGCTGCACACATACAAACCATAATAAAGCTGCATTTATGTACCATTTTCACAGTACTTCAAAGGTTTGTTTGTGCAAATATGTCTGATAATTAGAAAATCCATATCATTTTTCAAATATTTAAGAAATGCAATGAGATAGCCGGCTTGTGTTCAATTTTGATTGTGGCATCAACCTTAGGTTTTTTGTTTTCACACTCTGATTCGAAGCTGAACATCCAATCAGAGCACTCTCTTTAATTGACCAACGATGCTATAGATGGATGGATTGAGATGGATGGATTGGGATGGATGGATGGATGGGTGGATGGGTGGATGGATGGATGGATGGATTGATATGGATGGATTGATATGGATGGATTAATA
>CAIGQZ010035027.1:15285594-15309655 GCA_903798205.1 Danio tinwini
CCAACCAACCAACCAACCAACCAACCAACCAACCAACCAACCAACCATCTACATTCATCCATACATACATGTAGGCTAAATATTGTCCTATCTTAAAGCTTATCTATTCAGTTTCGAGGTAATGTATGAATCTAAATTTCACAATATTGACACTTGCAACTGGATTTGTGGTCCAAGGTCACATATACAAACATGAATTACCAATCAATAACTGTGGATTAATGAATTACCATTAACCTAGGGGAATACAGTTTTATTGTGTTTAATTTTAGTGGGTTCTTTTTATGGAAAAGCGGCATATAACAGAAAACATCTGGTACTAAACTCTGAACAGACAAATCTTGCAATACACTACGATAACGCATGAAAAGAAAGATAAAAACAGGAAGAAGATTGGAAGCAAGGAAACTATAAAGGCTACCTTTATACCTGTGCTGAGTCGGCAGAATTTTCTTGACTCAATAATGACAAAATAACATTCAGAAATTGTTTTGAAGTCAAGGTAATGGACTGAAAACCAAAAATATATAGACGTGCAAGTACAGAAGTGTCAACAATTTCCTCCACAAAATAACCACTGGAAAGTTTTACTGAAAGCTGGCATGACTGGAAATGGAAAGAGGAAAAGAATGAGTGTTTTAAAAAAATGACCTATAGCGAAGTCATCCAGCCGAACTGTCTCTTTCATTCACATTGTCTTTCTTCACATTACAGACCCATTCATTCACATTTCCTGAACTGTGATTTCTTAGAAACACCAGGTCTATACACACAATAGTGTGCGAGAACTCCCGCAGAGAAGAAAACCATGGAGTGATTGTCTTAATAGTGGACTCTTGCCACTCTGGGGTCAAATCTTCACAGTTTGACCACTTTTTCTGACATGCGCACCAACTTACCAAATTAAATCCACACACACTCTTCCACCAGCTTACTTTGAAAGCTCTAATTGAAAACCTGTTATGAGACTGCGTCGCCTGTGCAAATGTTTTACAAGATTATTTCAACAGCCTGACTGACATGTTGTCACAAACAAAAAGACTCAAACATCAAATTAATAACAGGCCACTCAATATTGAGACAAAAAAAGACAGAACACAATAACCCACGTAATCACTTCATAATTTCTGTCTGTTGTTCTCAATTAAACAAAATAATCTTCATAAAAAACCAACCTCATCCCACAGAATAATAAAAGCCATGCTTATTCAACGTGATTTATATTCCGGAGCAATAAGTCCATTATAAAACACAAGCTTATTATGAGCAGGAACAATGCACATCAGATCGTCCCAATACAAACAGAGCCGGATGTAATTGCTCCCGGTACAGGAAGCCAATTGAATGGCACTGATGAGTCTATTCAAATATAATTGGTGAGAAAAAAAGAAAGAACCGTGGGTGAGGTGTGCCCGAAGAAAAGGCGTCATGATCAAATATAAACGATACTAATTTGGTGATGATGACGCATGATGTCGCTGCTTGTTCCCATGTATAATGACATCAGCGGTTGGAGATCCTTGCTCAAACACGTATGCAAGGCAAGTGGGAAAAGATGTTGTAGGGGATGAATTATTCAGTGATGTTGATGTGGTTTTAAGCTTGCAGAAGAAATGTCGGGTAGAGGAATTTATGTAAAAAAAAAAAAGAAACATTTGAAAAATCTAGCTTGACGACAGCTGGAGCTGCTCTTCTGAGAATGCAGCAAAATGTCAGTCTTTCAGTAAGCAACAGTTTGTAAGGGGAAACGAGGACAGTGTGTGTGTGTGTGTGTGTGTGTGTGTGTGTGTGTGTGTGTGTAGAGGCTAGAGTATGGCAGAGGGGTTACTAAATAAATCAATGTCTGGAGCGTTCAGAGGGGACTGCCCTTGTGAAGCAAATTCTCTCTACGACTGCAGTCAGATTGTGCTGATAGATAGATTACAACATTATATACTTACTACAATGTGGATACTAGAATCACAAACCACAAGAGTGATGTTTTATTTGATGAATTAATAGTTTTAAAATGTGAAATATACAATGTATATATAAACAATATAAGCAATTTAAGGCTTTGAAATGCACAATAAAGCACATAAATTAAAAATAAAATAACAATTTAACCACCCAGCGCAATAAGGCACAAGACGTGTATGGCACGATTTGTTGCTTTTTTCAGACCAGCACGACAGTAATTTTTACGTTTTGCACTACGTTGTTTAAATAGTAAATCAATTTGGCCCAGTTTGTGGACTCATGGGCCTGCTGGTCTAAAAATGAGGTGTAATAAGGTGCATTGTTATACACAAGCAGCAATACACAAATATCTTTACACATGAAAAAAAATTTAAGGATTAAAAAGTTCCAGACATGATTATTTTCTAATAAATGTAAAAAACACTACTAAAAGCGTGGGAGGCTTTTTCAGTTTATTCATGACAATTTGCATTTGTATAATGTTATTATTATTATTATTAGCAGTATTATTTATTATACGCATATTTATATTTGTTTTAATATAAACAAGTTTAGATTTGACCACCTGTCAGGTTTTGGACCATATAGGGCCATATTTAGACCATATTTAATTTAAAGGGCACCTATGGTAAAAAAATCTCCTTTTCAAGCTGTTTGGACAGACATATGTGTATGTATGGTGTATAGACCGTCATATTGGGGTGATATAAACACACTCAGTCCTTTTTTTTCAATTTAACAACATAAAAACGGTGGACCAATTGGAGCGGTTTTCAGACCGACCGCAACTTGACGTAGGAGTGCGGTCCCCCCGCCCACCGAATTGATTGACAGCTGCATATTAACATGACTCCGTAGTAACGTGTGTAATCATATCAAACAGACACAGGACCAGGACGTGAGCAAACTAAGCAACCATAAATAAAAGGTCTGTTCAGTTTGCTAGGATCATCAATCATCATCAAATGTGATCGAGTGAGTTTTACAAGTTTAAAATGTTTTAAAACAGTGCATGTGTGTAATGAATTACAGCCATTTACTTTATCAACACAGCCGCGTGTCAGAACAATCATAAAAGACACTTCAATCCTGGTTTGTGGACGTTAAATCAGGTTTATTTTGTACATTAACATAACAGACATCCATACAGCAGTGGATATTAACCTGTATCCTGTCACATTTGCGTGCAAAAACAGTGCAAAGCTAAACGCGCGCTGTCTGTGTGTGTGTGTGTGTGTGTGTGTGTGTGTGTGTGTGTGTGCGTGAACTTTGTAACGACATTGTGTGTGACTCATCCTGCAACTCCACAACATGCATTAAATACTCATTGGTAAAGTTCTTACTTGTTGTTATTCCTCACAAATGTTACGCGAGACCTTATTCCTTCGTGTTTGTCTGTTGTCTGACGCAGCCGAGGGAGCCGCTGCCAGGCACGTGGAAACGGAGGGCGTGAAGGACGAGCCTTAAAGGCGCAGTACACAAAAACAGCTAGCTTCTGCTAAATGCTACAAAAAAGGAACTTATGACAGGTATAATAAAAAATCTGATGGGTGTTTTTAGATGAAACTTTACAGATACATTCTGGAGACACAAAAGACTTCTGGAAATCTGGAAAAAGTGGTAACCTATGTGCCCTTTAAATAAAGTTTAGTTTAGTCAGAAATTAGCCAGTTTGTTGATTGGTGTGATAAAAAATAAGCTAAAAATAAACATTAAGAAAACAGAAGAGATGGTATTTGACCCAAAGTGTATAGGTGACCATCGTCAAGTGGTTGTACATGGCATTCCTATTACTTAGAGACCCTTAAGTACTTGGGCATTTACATTGACAGTTCTTTTATATGGGAAACACACACATGGTTTGTTGTATTTTTTTTTACAGAGGTTACGTCTTTTTTGGAGTTAACAAGAAGCTTAAAATTACTGAAAGAATTGCTACCTGTTAGAGCAGTGGTTCACAAACTTTTAAGCCGGCGACCCCTAATGTAAGATCGACAAGAACTCGCGACCCCCCACTACAAAATCATATACAAACAATAAAAGTAACTTATTTTAAGCTGTTCGCAGTATTTTAACTATATTTACTAGCCTGTACATTAAAATAATTTTGGCTTACCTTTCAATGAGATGGGTGTACTTGTTTTTGGCAACACAAAAGCTCCATTCGTGGCCTGATGGTGGATACAGCTACTCGCAGATCATCTTCGACATCAAGACGTGATCGGTATTTGTTTTTTATGTATGTAACAGCAGAAAAAGACTGCTCACACAAATATGTAGACCCAAACGGAAGCAGTACTTCCATTGCCGCACGGGACAATTCGCTGTATTCGTCTGCTACTGCGATCCAGAATTCAGGCAGTGTGGAATTGGAAAAAAAAGTTTTTAATGTTTGATCACTGGACAGCTCCAGCAAAGCGTCTTCCAGATTTGTGGGTAGATGAGTCCTATATTCAGAAAATGGTTGCCGTATCCAGTCATACATTTCTGGTCGCATCTCTTTTGGAAAATACTTCTTGAATTGTTTCAAAAGGCTGCGGAGGTGACCAGTAATCTGTTCTTTCAGGCTTCCGAGACCCAGTCCATTCTCCTCAAGATGCTCCTCAAGCTCAGGAAACATCTCCACATTTCCTTGTTCAGCTCGCTCAGCCCATCTTTCCAGCTTTTTTATAAATGCATTGACTTTGTCATTCATTGTCAGGATGTTTGTGTTTGGCCCTTGTAATGACAGATTAAGCATGTTCAGCTTTTCGAATATACATGCCAAATAAGCAAGTTTTGACAACCAAGCTGGATCTTTCAGGCAGTGTGCGAATTCCAATTTTGAGTCTTTCAAGAATAAGTGCACTTTTTCTCGAAGTTCGTAAAAACGCGCGAGTGCCTTCCCTTGCGATAACCACCGGACTTCGGTGTGAAACAGAAATGCTTCGTGCTGTGAGCCCATCTCGTTGCAAAGTGTGGCTAATAGACTGCTGTTTACTGGACGAGATTTTATGTGATTTATGACTTTGATAGCACATTTCAAAACACTGTTGAGTTCGGAATCAAGTGCTTTGCTAGCAAGAGCCTTGCGGTGTATGATACAGTGTGTAAACTTCACGTGAGGAGCCACTTCTAAAACCTTTGCCTTAAGTCCTTTGTTTTTACCGATCATTGCACCAGCACCATCAGTACATACACCAACACAATTATCCCATGAAAGTCCCATCTCTTTTATTTTGGTGTCCAGTTTGCTGAAAATGTCACTACCTGTACAAGTCCCTTCGAGTGCTGAGCAGAAGAGCATATGCTCATGCAGTTTTCTGTCAAATGTGTATTTGATGAAGGCCAGCAACTGAGCAGAGTTAGACACATCAGTAGATTCGTTGACTTGCAGTGCATATTTTCTCCCATTTATCCTATCGATCAATTGACTCCTAATGTCATTTGCAATATCATGTACACGGCGGGAGACTGTGTCGTTCGACAACGGGGCAGTCATAAGCTCATTTGCTATTTTCTCACTATGCATGGCCCGACACATAGCCACAGAAGAGGGCTTTATCAGGGTTTCCCCGATTGTGTGTGGTTTTTTGGTCCGCGCGATCAAGTACGACACCTCATAAGATGCCTTTAGAGCATTTGACGTAATTTTGGCTTGTTGTGCGATCATCTGTTTTTGACCATGTAATTGCTTCTCTTTTCGGCGAAAAAAGTCTACTGGCTTTTCAATAAAAGAAGAATGTTTCGTCTCCAAATGCCTTTGCATTTTGCCGGGCTTCATACTTTCATGAGCAAGCACTTCTGAACAGATTACACAATGAGGAAAATCCACGTTGTTGACAGTAAAGCAAATAAATCCATATTTTATGAATTCATCCTGATATTTCCGACGTTTCCTACTTTGGTCTGACGAGGTCTTGCTCTTATGCTTTGTCGAAGTGGATGGTTCCGATGACTCTGGCAAACTGTCAGTTTCCTTAACATTTTTAGATTTGTGAATGACAAATTTATCCATCTCGGCAGTTGCAGTTTTCACGTGCAGATGCGTGCTGTAGTGATACCTAGCGAGCTAGCAGGTGCACAGTGATGACGTTCGATTCACATTTTTAAAACACTCTAATGATTAATCAGTAAAATTTTTTTTTTTTTACATTTTTTTACATTTTTGTTTGTAGCATTCACTTGTAATTGAAAAATATGATAAAAATAAATAAAAATAAAAGTGAAGCCTCAAGGATCAGTTTTAGGCCCTTTGCTGTTTACAATATACATGCTACCCCTGGGAGACATTATTAGAAGACATGGGATCAGTTTCCACTGCTATGCAGATGATACTCAATTATACATTTCAACTAAACCTGATGAGATATCTGAACTGTCTAAGCTAACTGAGTGTATTAAAGATGTTAAAGACTGGATGACCAACAATTTTCTTATCTTAAACTCAGACAAAACAAAAGTATTACTTATCAAGCCTAAATCCTGTACACAGCAGTTCTCACAACTCAACCTGCAATTAGAGGGATACAAAGTTAGCGTTAGCTCTACTATAAAAGATCTGGGTGTCATATTAACTTTTGAAAATCATATATCCCATCAGAGAAATATTGCGAAGTTACAAAGTATGCTATCCATATCAGATGCAGAAAAGCTAGTCCATGCTTTTATGACTTCTAGGCTGGATTACTGTAATGCTCTGTTTGCTGGTTGCCCAGCATCCTCTATTAACAAACTTCAGCTAGTACAAAATGCAGCTGCCAGAGTTCTTAGCAGGTCTAGAAAATAAGATCATATCACCCCAATTTTATCCTCCTTACACTGGCTGCCTGTTAAGTTTTGTATTGATTATAAAATATTGCTGCTTACCTATAAAGACTTAAATAATCTAGCTCCTATTTATCTAACCAACCTTCTGTCTCGCTACAATCCAACCCGTTCTTTAAGATCTCAAAACTCAGGGCTTCTGGTAGTACCTAGAATAGCAAAGTCGAGTAAAGGAGGTCGAGCCTTCTCATTTATGGCCCCTAAACTCTGGAATAGCCTTCCTGATAATGTCCGAGGCTCAGACACACACTCGCAATTAAAAATCTTTTTAGCAAAAAGCATACACTAAGTGCATCACTTAGCAGTATGACGCATGAGTGTGCCCCACGCAGTTTTTTTGCATCTCGTTTTCGCATCTCATCTGCTTTGACACAATCTACATTGTAAAAGCACTATAGAAATAAAGGTGAATTGAGTTTAACTTATGATGTTTTATAAAGCTGTTCTTGAAAGCATTGTCAAGTATAGTATCACCGTTTGGTTTGGCAATATATCTGTACAGTGTAAATCTAAGTTGATGCATCTCTTAAAGACAGGACGGAAAATTGTTGGGCATGTTTTATATGAGAATTGCGTCTCTAATCATGTGGAAAGAATTCTGAATGATCCAACAAAAATTTTTCCACATTACAACTGCTTCCCTCTGGTAGGAGATATAGAGTCCCTAAGTGTAGTTTGAACCGATATAAGAAATCCTTTGTACCCGTTTCAGTGGGTTTATTTAACAAGAGTCTATCTTAATTAGCATTAAAATTATTGTAACTACTGTATTCTGTACTGTTTTTATTGTTTGTTTTAATGGAATGTCTGCAGCAATATGGTGATGCCCATAACAAATTTCCTGTCAAGGACAATAAAGTTTACTACTACTACTAAATTTGGGATCTTAATTTCTTAAATAGACAAAAATGAATGAAAATATGAATACATGAACAATGTATCTTTGCTTTACCACTGTAGCTATTTTTTTTAGACAAAATCATTGCATTTTAACCAAGATCCCAAAAAATACACTGTAAAGCTTATCTTTTAATTTACAGTGTACAAATTTTTTATATAAATGTTTTATTTAGGGTCTATTTACACTTTGGAATTGCATTATGGCACCTTTATCTTAATCTACAGTACTTCGACAACTTTTGATTTTAAAATTGAAGTTGAAAAGTTTAACACATAAGCTGCACCCCAAATTGCATACCTCCAAACTATATAGTCTGCTAAAATCGGTATGTGAGCAGAGTAGAATTCATAACATTTGAAAAACAGTATGGGAGAAGTACCCGGATGACCGACCGCAAGAAATTAATGAATGGGAGTGACACAACTGATGAGGGTCATGATGACAAATGGTGAATGTAGCACGTCCGAGTTCCATTCATACTACTGACATTCATACTGTATAGAATGTACTTTTCTAACGGCTGAGTAGTACATTTAAATTCAAATGCAGTACCTACTGAGTAGTAGACTATTTCAGATACAGCCATAGACTTTTGTCTACATTTTAGCAACATTTTTTGTCAACCCTTTTTAGCATATTGTCTGGGTTGGTCATGTAAATTACAGTGCAAAAACCGGGTAATGAGCTGCCATTGTAGAGTTTTATTTTTATACTATATAGAATTGTATATATTGCTTAATATATTATACAATATATTATTTCAAACTGCAACACTCTTGTTTTGAATATTAAGTACTAGTAATATTATTTCATTCATTTTCCTTTAACTTAGTCTCTATTTCAGAAGTTGCCACAGCGGAATGAACCACCAACTATTCCAGCATATGTTTTACACAGCGAATGCCCTTCATGCCGCAACCCAGTATTGGAACACCCATACACACCCATTCACACACACACACACACACACACACACACACACACACACACACACAGAGACAGAGACACACACACACACACACACACACACACACACACACACACACACACACACAATTTATTTAATTCAATTCACCTATAGCACGTTTTTTTAACTGAGGGGGAAACTGGAGCACCCGAAGAAAACCCACACGAACATGGGGAGAATATGCAAACTCCACACAGAAATGCCAACTGGCCCAGTTGGGACTCCAACCAGCGACCTTCTTGCTGTGAGGTGCTTGCTGCGACAGTGCTAACCACTGAGCCACCGTGTCACCTACTAGTAATATACATCCTAAATTCTTCATTTTAATGCAGCCCATAAGGGTCAAAGTAAATAATACTAAATTGTTTTTTGATCATTTAAAATAATATTACCATAAAGAGAAACCTAAGAGTTAATAAAAACTTATTGCATTGAGGTAACATTGCATATGTAACGTTAACGAAACCTTTTTATGAGTCACATTTTCTTAGATCACAACAGCACATGCACAGACTGATTGATTATTTAATTGATTGCCCTTTTTGCATTTTATTTTAGTGATGAGACGAAAAAGGAAGCAAAGTGGAGGAGAGAGGGGGTGGGATTAATAAAAAGCCCAAAGGAAGGACTTGGGTCACCAAAAGCACAATTGCAATATATACTGAAATGCTTCCCAGAAGGCAGTGAGCTCCAGCAGAACGAATCACTTAAAAAAAAAAAATGTCAACATACCCAAATTCACCTATTCCTGTCTTTCTGGCTTTCCTCCATCTCTCTGACAGGTTTAGAGATGAAAGCGCATCACCCTTGCCCCAAGAGAAGGAGATTACCCTCATTTTAAGTGAGCTCTTCTCAGTTTCATGGCTTTATCTGATCTAGAGTCAGTGAGAATGTGAGCTCTAATTGATCCTTCTGAGACGCAGCTTATCCAGTCAGTTCCCCAGTCAGTTTTTGGGCTATGATGAATTTTTAGGTGAACCCTAACAGCGAGTTGTGGTAGAGGCGCCGCGGTTCACGATGTACTCTATGATCAGGTTTTGATGAGGGACCTTGTTAAAAACAAACTTCACTCACTCCGTCTGAAGCGTGATGCTGGAATGATATTTAAGCGCATGCAGCCACAACTTTTGCCAGATTTTTCATTCCATTTATTTCCAATGGAGTTTTTATTTCCAAAAAGTACAAGGGTTATTATTTTACAACCATTTACTATAGTTGGATGACCAGATCTTCTGTTTTCCCAGGACAGTCTTTCAGTTGGAAAAAAAATCATGTTTTGTCATTTCACTTTTCCTATGAATTCATAATTGCTGAGCACTAGTAGTAGTCTTCTGTAACATGAAAATAGCCTGTGGATATATCTGTCAGTCGCTTATTCTACTCTGAGGAACAACTGTTCTCTTTGCTCTTCGTTGTTTCACTGTGATTGCTGGGTCAATTTGCTGAATATGTACATTTCAGTTAATGTGAGCTATTGCCTGGTAAAGTATTATTTTAACTTGAAATGTGAAAAGTTCAGACTATTTTCCATATTATTCTTAATAAATTATCTTTTCGGTTTGGAATTTTTGATTTTTTTTCTCTCTCGTAATGTCACCCCTTTGCAATAAGTGCTAAAAACTGAATAGTTTTTGGTTCAGTTAATATACAATCAGGGTGTGAATTACAGGGGGGTTTGCGGGGGATCGACCCCCCTAATTAACATTGTTTCACTCTGATCTGTATTTTAAACAATAATGTTAATAATTAAAATAAAAGATACTATAAATCTACATTTGACCACCCCATAAGAGTTCAAACCATTGTTAATGCATAATTGCACCAATCTGTCTATTCGACAAAAAAAAAGTCTAAAAGCAGCAGATTTAGAGCGCCAATAGACACCATGTTCACAAGACTTTGTTTTCTTGTAAAATAGGTGTTTGTATCTATCTGTAGCCTAAACTAATTTAATTACATTCATAGTTTGTAGTTTAACCTACAGTAACATCTGAAATAGCTAATCAGAGAACACTGTAGGTCAGAATACACTAACTATCCCTCAAACCGCTGAAAACCTAAATACGTTTTTATTAAGAAACAAGATGTAATAACAATAAATAGATAAATGATAAAGGATTTATTACACTAACTAACCGAAACAGTTGACCCCTCTGATCGTCAATGTATAATTTGCACACTGGTTATGATTAAAGTGTGTGGTACTCTCAGCTCTGTTACCATTTTTTATTCTGCAGATTTTCATTATACAGGGATTCTTTGGTCTTAAAAAGTATTCTCTTTTCTGTAATTTTAATATTTTAAAATCTTGGTCCATCTAAATCAGAGCAGGAAACCTGAAAATCATAAAGACAAGGCTTTATAGGTTGCATGTACTGCAAACATGAATATCTTATAGTACAGTGATTCCCAACCTTTTTTTTTTACCTGAGACCCCCTTTTTCCCTGAAAAATATTGTAAGGCCCCCCTCAACATTTAACGATATTATTGCTCATATAAGTTTGCAAGAAGAATAACAAAAATTGTTGTTTTCAAACAAACTGTATGTTTATTACTATATCTAGATGTATTTATGCACAAATAATAGCCTAATGTAAAATATAAAAGCAAAGCATCAGTAGGCCATTTGTAACTGAAAAACGTAAGCCTTTGGACTTTAAATTCGCCCTGTATTATGGCTCGTTTCCACTGACTGGTACAGTACGGTATGGTACGGGTCGGTATGGGTCACCTTTATCAGGCTTGTTTTTCCATTACAAAGGGAACCCATTTGGTGGGCGTGGTGTACGACAAAGTTTTTTCAGTCGACGTCATTCTCGCTCATAAAATGTCTACAGTAAAGCTGTAGAGGTTGTTCACAAATCATATGAGAAGCACTTCTCACAAAACAGATGCTTTAAACATATAAATACTTGTGTATAAATGTTTTTTACTAACATTTCTATAAACATAATTTGATTTTAACTGCAGATCAATGACAGTGTGAAATAGCCTACTGCAATGTCTGCAATTATATAAAATAAATATATAAATGAACATATATGAACACATACAGACCCTTACAGTCTCCGATATGTTACCAATTACAGATAAACTACACACAGCAGACATTTAGTCCTTATTTAAGTTCAAAAACGACACGCAACATAGCCCACAGTCAGAGCAAACCTCTCATCTGTGTCTCTAATCTTCACCAGCACATGTAACCTCTGTTAGAGAGTAATCCTGTCATTCCAAGTTCATAATAATCGAAAACCGCTCGCACTTTTAGATGACCTCATAAAACAACAACAACAGGACACAGCAGATTTGGTTCTTCTTGGCTTTGTAGCTGTACATCAAGACAACGTCAAGGTTTGCTTGAGCTCGGGTCATCCATGGCTCATTATATGCATAGAGTTGTCTCGGCTGTGTATTAAAAACATGGCGGTTTCTTTGTTTTCATTCTGGCTAGCTTCACGAGATCGTGACGTATCTCTGTAACCAATCAGCGTTCAGCTACGCATGTAGCTCCACCTTTTGGTACCCTTTCTTGTGTTTGGTACCCTTTTGAAAGGGTGCCGAAACAATGGTACGGTACGGTTCAGTTTGGTACGCCTTTTGACAGTGGAAAATAAAAGCATACCGAACCAAACCGTACCACTCAGTGGAAATGGGCCATTAGTTGCCAATTTTTTAAAGGTTTCTTGTCAGTAGCTGTAACGTCCCTCATCTCATTTTGGGTGTTTGTCATTTCTTTTGCCTTGCCCTCAAAAAATGCTCTGGGCTTGTTGCGGTATTGGGGAGGAGTCGTCTACAAATGTCTTATTAATTTGGACAGTCTCATGCATTCGTTAGCAAGAACTTTGGCGCAGATTATGCACTGTGGCTGGGTCAGGGACCCTTGCTTCGAGAAAGTGGAATAAAATCATAGTTCAGGTAACTATCTTGGTATTTCCTGCATTTTGTGTTTCCAGTATTGCTAGTGCTGTGACCCGAAATGTTTAGAGCTTCCTCACCTGGTCCAGTATGCTTGGATCATTGGTATTAGCTGCTGAAGGTGAATCAGTGAGACTCTGTCTTTTTTGTGGAGGACGAATTACAAATTTGTTCATTTTTTTGGTCAGCCAGGGGATAAAATGAACTAAGGCAACATGATCGTTCTCCTAACTGTCCACTGCTAAAAGATGTTTAAAATATGACGCGACCCCCCACAGAGCTCGCTGAGGCCCCCTTGTGGGTCGGGACCCCCCTGTTGGGAAGCACTGTTATAGTATACACAACAGTTTTGTCAGGTTCTCGAATCTGATTGGCTGATAGCGGTGCGTTATTCTGCACAGCACTCGTACAGCTTCCTCACCCTTATATGTTACACCGCCCACATCAGTAAACTCACTACTGTTTGACAAATATTGCAGCTGTTGGACAAAATGTACTTTTTAGACAAGAGAGTAGTTGTTTATATTGCAACTATGCAGTTTATTTATAAGGATAATATCTTTTTTTAATATTTTTTTATAATTTCAGATTTTATAATTTTGGCTTTTTCGGGGTTAATTATTGTGATATCCCCATTGCAACAGAGAAATACTGGAAAATGTCTGCAGACTGAGGGCAGTTCAGCCTTGTAATCTTAAAATGTGAGCAAAATCACCTGTTTTGTCATCACTTTAGACATTACGCATTCAAATAGTAGCTCTAAAGTGACGTTGGCAAATTAGCAATAGTTTCTGCTGTCAGCTGCAGATGTGAATAAATGCCGGAAGTAGTTACTTGTCCAAACGCATTTTTCTTTCCATGTCTGATTTTCTTTTTTATATACACAATTATGCCTTCAAACTGTTGTATAAACGCAATATAACACTCATAGCAGTGTGATATGGCTGTTTATGGTCACCGGAGTTGCAATATATATATATATATATATATATATATATATATAAATAAAATAAATAAATTTCGTTTTTTTTTTGTCAGGAAAATGAACAAAAATGACTATATGGGGCTAATAAATAAGATATAGAAATTCATAGTTTTTTGTGCCCATTGGCAGATATTTCGTATTGTTTCAGTCATTAACTCACTTTGTTTAATTATTTTTACTGAAAGCAAGACTTCTTTGTATTTTTGCTTTAAGTTAATGTATCGTGATTTAAAAACCTCTATTCTGGAAATAAACAAAAAATAGTGAAGATCATCACTGTTTTTGCATTTCATTCTGAATTAAAAGGTAGAGTAAAAGTTACTTTCATATGACACTTTTTTGTAAGCAGAGTTATCTGAAACCTGAGTTGTGTTAAATGGATTAAAAAAAGTAATAAAAAAAATCAAGGTTTTCAAACTTTGAAGTGAACTTGTATGCTCACTAAAAAAAGATATTGTGTTCCCTTCAAATTACACACTCTATTTTTTTAAAGGTCTTACATTTCCTTTCATAAAGCATACGGAATCCTTGCTTATAATTGCAGCAAAAAAAGAAAAGAAAAAGTATGCACATTCATTGTGTCAACACATGAACTCTAGAGACTTTACCATTGTGCAAAGCATTTAACCCTTGGCTGATACTAGAGAATTGCTGCAGAAATAGTGCAGAGTAAGTTGCTTTAGATGAAAAGCATGTACAAAAAAAAATGCAAATGACTCAAATCATGTTCGTGAAGGTCTCTGGGGAAAAAAATCTACGTGTTTGGCTTTAATGCATATCCATTCCCACAACAGCCATTGCTTATCTGGCCTTCTAGCAGACCTGAGAGGATAAATTAAGTGATGGCGCTGCGAGGGCTTGCCTTTTATCTGACCTGCAGTCAGTGAGAGATAGAGGTTACGGTCAGTGGCACGCTTGCTCTGATAGCTCCTATCTGATTCACAGTCACTTCTGGTGTCAACAGTCGGGTTTAGTTTAATTGAATCCACATTACTAGTGACAGCGGTGGCCAGCTGACAAGAACACCCCATTGACCGCTAGATTTACCTAGCAACGGGTCACAGGTGATCTGCTTTTCGTTCTATTATTCCTATTAACACACTGGACAAGAATACTTCCATTATTTAACCTGGGGGTCACTTTTAGAAAATTGGCAGGGCCAATAAATGAAATGGCCTGGTGAGCACTTTAAAAGTGCCTCCAATCTGTGAACTTCTCAACTATGTTCACTTCGCTAAAACCTTTTATAATTGAATCAGATTGTTCTATTGATTAAATGCAATTTAAGTGGTTATCTACACTGCAAGAGGGTAATGTGGCTACCATCATTCTCATTGTATGTGAAATTATAACAATATGTACAAAGAAATAAAAAGACTTCATTGCTATTAAACTGGAAAAAAATTGTTACGTTACTTACAAACAAAAAAGTTAAAAAGTTATACAAATATTTGCTACATTGATTAGATTAAATGTAATTTTTTATATATAATATAAAATAGACCTAAAATGACTAAACATTTTAGCTAAAAATAAGAAAACTATTCATGATATTAATAAAAGCTTTAATAAATAATAATACTAACATAAAATATGTTTTTACATATTAAATAAAACTAAAATATCACTGCAGATGCATCCTTATGCTTGGTATTGTCAGAGATTTCAGAATAGTTTGATACTGATTGAATTAATTTTTTCAGATTTCAGGGTTTCTGCAGGATTTTACCAAGTTAAATTTAAGACTTTTTAGGACATTTTTATGACCATTAGGAATGAAATTTTAGACATATACAGGGCTAAATACTAAGGTTTTTTTTTGGCATATCCAAGTTGGAAAAGATTTTCACTTACTCTATCAAAAATGATTATAATTTAAACAATTTAATAATACAATAATAATAATAATAATAATAATAATAACATATACAACAATAATAAAAATATAGGTCAGGTCAGTATCCTCAGCAGTAAATAAATAGAGCACTTATCGTACTTAGAGTGAAAATGTGCATTATTCATTTATGCATAATAAGCTTGAAGCAACAGAATCGGTACTCGGTATCAGCCGATCACCATGACAAGGAATCAGTACTCGTATAGACTGCAAAAATCCTGATCAGAGCATCCCTTATATATTTTTAAATGAATGCTATAAAACTATGAAAGCAACAATGTTATTATGTTTGCGGTTGAAAAAATTGTCTTAAAACGTCTTTAAATTCGTAATAAATTTTTTTTTTATTATTTACTTATACCCTTTTTTTATTAAAAAACAGCACATATATTCATTTTTCTTGAGTAACACTACAGGAGAGTTTTAGAGAATCTTCCTGTCTTCTCCATAAAACAACAATTTTTAAAGATAAAAATTACCATGAAAGGTATAAAATGGTTTTATAACTAATTTGCTCTATTTCGAGTCATAAATTAAATGTTTGATTGAAGTTTAGCAGGTGTGCTGCTAGTAATGTTTATTGAAACTGCACAATTAGACTGAAAGACAGAACTTTAAAATCAAAAACCAATATTAAGCCATCAAAATAAAGAGAAAAATAAAAAACAATAATCAATAATGTCAACTTAAACAAAATGGTTCCGGTAACTTAACTACTGTACAAGATTGTGGAACTTACCATGTATTAAATTATGTATTAATAATGTATTAATACAATGGGTTAAATTCCCAGAACACATATAAAATAAAATCTTAACGCAGTTAACGCAGAATCATCATGAGCTCCCATAAGAGAAAACAGCCCAAATGAGACTTACCTCAGTGATGTTTCTGATCTGATCTTGGGTCAGTTTGAGCAAATGCTCATCTTCACTTTCGGTCATCAACTTCAGAGCAGGCAGCTTCAGTCCAGCGTTCAATAACAGAGATGAAATGTTCCCGATACCCTAAAAGAAAAATGAAAAGTGTGAATGACACGCTACAACAAACATAGCTAAGCATGTGACAGGAAAAGCACAGACTGTCAGCCCTGTTATCAGAACAACGACAACACACACTCTTACCTGTGGGTTAAGCTTGTGTTTGGTCAGGTAGAGCGAGCGGCACATAGATAAAACCTCATTTCCAATGTTGATTTGAGAAACGCTGGAGGAGTGTACCAGCAGGGCAGACGTGAGACAAACCCAAGGGTTCTGATCTGTCTCTAGCCTGTGTAGAGAGATAAATTTGTGTTAAGAAGACCCCACACACACACACACAGTTTTTTTGTTTTTGAGATTTATGGGGACACTGATTTTTATAATGTACAAACTGTATATTGTATCCTCTTACCCTAACTTTAACCTACTCCTTACAAAAAACATTTTGAAATACTTAATTCTCTATTATTTATATTTTTTCCTCAAAGCACCCATTTATTTATTCATTCATTTTATTTTTGGCTTAGTCCCTTTATTAATCAGGGCTCGCCACAGCGGAATGAACCGCCAACTTATCCAGCATATGTTTTACGCAGCTGATGACCTTTCAGTTGCAACCCATCACTGGGAAACACCCATACACTGTCATACACATATACACTACGGACAATTTAGCCTACCCAATTCGCCTGTACTGCATGTCTTTGGACTTGTGGGGAAAACCAGAGCACCCGGAGGAAACCCACGCGAACGCGGGGAGAACATGCAAACTCCACACAGAAATGCCAACTGACCCAGCCGAGGCTCGAATCAGCGACCTTCTTGCTGTGAGGCGAGAGCGCTCTAGCATGCAATAATAAATAAATAAATAAACAAATAAATAAAAGCTCCCACAATATTCAAATTATGGGTTGCACTTGCAGCTTCAATGCAAACACATGCTTTTAAGAGTTTTTTTTTTGGTCCAGTTTCTAGTCGAAATAGCTTAAAATTCTTAAATCAAAATTTTTTTTCTAGAAAAATTTTTTTTTTCTTTTATTAATAACAAATCAAAATAAAGCAGATTTTTATACCTACAACACATTCAAAATAACCTTATATTCTGCCAATGGGCAGTATAATATTTCAAACCAAAACAAGATTATTTTCCTTAACCCACGAAAGTGTTTTAAATTATCTGTTTTACCCCATCTGTTGGGTAATTCAATTAAAAAAAAAACTGAAATCACTTAAAATAATAAAGTTGTGCTACAAATAATCCATTTACTGTTCATAATTAAACCCGAGTGAGAGATACAGTATGCTTGAAATTGTGCTTTATTTACAGTATATTCCTGATGAAAAAACCTTTATGCTTGTTATTTGATGTGACATTAGGCTGCGTGTCCACTGGAGCTTTTTCTGAACTACGGAAATGCAAGCGCTGTTCAAAACACACTCAGCTGTAAGCATTTTTGCAGCGAGGCGTTTTTTTCAGTGGGTTGCCATTACAAGTTGCTGTGGTGGTGACAGTTGCGTTATATTGTCCCGCCCCTCCTCCACTGTGATTTGACAGCTATCTCAAAAGTTACACTGATAGGGATTGCATTTTTTAACTTGCAACGCCTAAAAAACAAAAACAACCATAACAAATGTAAAACGCCCACACAGCACCACTCTACGCTACAGGTGCTCAAAAATGTGCCACTACCATCGACAACAGCAGAAAACAAACACTCAGCTCAAGAGAAAAAAACTAAACTAAACTAATTCAGTATACATTTACACTGAAAATTTTGCTTTTTTTTAGGGTAAGTGCTTAGCCGATTCGAATGTTATCACTCGATTGAATGGGCGTTATCAGTGGTTATCAGCTGATAGATATGGACCAGTACAGGCCTTCTGTGCCTACTGGTAGTCTCAGAAGGCTGTTATAATCCATCCACATGGTTAATCAGCTATAGATCACATATGGCTGCGGCTGGAAGTTATCGAGAATTATTTGTATTATTTATTAAATTCCCCATTAATTGTATTTTATATACGTCTACCCCAACCACAACCCTAAACCCAACAGTCACAGTAATGTAAAAAAAGATCTAGATCTGGAGTCTTCTCTATTAGTATAGCTGATTAACCATGTGGATGGATGATAAGCCGTTTTATGCACCGCGGGAGTTTTCCTCGTTCATTCTCATTGGTGTTTACATTCCACCACAAGCACACGTGAGGACTGCGTTACAACAGCTGTCTGATCTGATCACAGAGACTGAACAACGACACCCGTACTCTGTTTTTATCATTCTCTGTGACTTTAATCAGGCAAAACTCACACGAGCTGCCTAAATTCAAACAGCACATCACATGCCCCACCAGAGACAATAACATTTTGGATCATTGCTAAACCACAATAAAGGATGCATATCGCTCCGTCGCCAGAGCAGCTTTAGGACTCTCCGACCACTGCCTGGTTCATCTTATACCAACTTACAGGCAAAAACTTAAAACTACTAAGCCAGTATTAAGGACTGTTAAGAGATGGACCAACGACACAGAGCAGGTCTTACAAGCCTGTTTTGAATACACTGATTGGAGTGTTTTTGAAGCTGCAGCCAGCAACCTAGACGAGCTCACAGAGACTGTAACATCATACATCAGTTTCTGTGAGGAGTTATGCATCCCTACCAGGACCTACTTATCATTTAACAATGATAAACCATGGTTTGCACCAAAACTTAGACAGCTTCGTCATGAAAAAGAGGATGCCTACAGGAGCGGGGACAGGATTTTATACAATCAGGCCAGGAACACACTGACAAAGGAGATTGATGTGGCCAAGAAAAGCTATGCCAAAAAGCTGCAAAACCAGTTTTCTGTCAACGACCCTGCATCAGCGTGGAGAGGCCTGAAAGACATCACAAATTATAAAACGCCATCCCCCAGTATCGACAGCAACAAACATCTTGCAAACGAGCTGAATATTTTCTATTGTAGATTTGACACCTCTGACCAGACACCTTACACCCACCCAGACCATCTCCCTACACAGCCATCAACACCTCCAGCCATCTCTCTCTCCCCCCCTGCACTTCAGATCAGTGAGGATAATGGGCATCAGATCCTCAGTAAACAGCCATCAACACCTCCAGCCATCTCCTTCTTCACCCCGGCACTTCAGATTAGTGAGGATAATGGGCATAAGATCCTCAGTAAACAGCCATCAAGACCTCCAGCCATCTCCTTCTCCACTCCGGCACTTCAGATCAGTGAGGATAATGTGCGTCAGATCTTCAGTAAACAGAGGAGACGAAAAGCACCAGGTCCTGATGGTGTTTCACCAGCCTGTCTGAAAACTTGTGCGGACCAACTGGCTCCCATTTTCACACAGATCTTCAACAGATCACTGGAACAGCGCAAAGTTCCATCCTGCTTCAAATGCTCCACCATCATCCCAATTCCAAAGAAATCAAAGATCACAGGACTCAATGACTACAGACCTGTTGCCTTAACATCTGTAGCCATGAAGTCATTCGAAAGACTGGTGCTAGCTTATCTGAAGGACATCACTGGACCTTTGCTGGACCCCCTGCAGTTTGCCTATAGAGCAAACCGGTCTGTGGATGATGCAGTCAACATGGGACTGCATTATATCCTAGAACATCTGGACAAACCAGGGAACTATGCAAGGATACTGTTTGTGGACTTCAGTTCTGCCTTTAACACCATCGTCCCATCACTGCTCGAGAACAAACTGACCCAGCTGTCTGTCCCTAGCTCTGTCTGTCAATGGATCACCAGCTTTCTGACAGATAGACAACAGCTAGTCAGAATGGGCAAAATCACATCCGACAGCCGCACCATCAGCACTGGTGCCCCCCAGGGATGTGTTCTCTCCCCACTGCTCTTCTACCTGTACACAAACGACTGCACTGCAAAAGACCCCTCCATTAAGCTCTTGAAGTTTGCGGATGACACTACTGTTATCGGCCTCATCCGGAACGGTGACGAGTCTGCATACAGACAGGAGGTGGAGCGGCTGGCTTTATGGTGCAGATACAACAACCTGGAGCTGAACACGCTCAAAACAGTGGAGATGATAGTGGACTTTAGGAGAAACCCCCCTGCACTCCCCCCACTCACCATCATGAACAGCACTGTGGCTGCAGTAGAGTCATTCAGGTTCCTGGGCACCACCATCTCTCAGGATCTGAAGTGGGACATTCACATAGACTCCATTGTAAAGAAAGCCCAGCAGAGACTGTACTTCCTTCGTCAGCTGAGGAAGTTCAACCTGCCACAGGAGCTGCTCGTACAGTTCTACTCAGCTGTCATCCAATCCATCTTCTGCACTTCAATCACCGTCTGGTTCAGCTCAGCTGCCAAAACAGACCTCCATAGACTACAGCGAATAGTCTGGACTGCTGAACGAATCACTGGCACTACCCTTCCTACACTTCAAGATCTGTACTCTTCCAGAGTGAGTAAAAGGGCTCGTAAAATCACTCTGGACGCCTCACACCCAGCACACTACCTGTTCGAACTGTTACCGTCTGGTCGGCGCTACAAAGCACCAAGCACAAAAACAGCCAGACACAGGAAAAGTTTCTTTCCTCAGGCCATCTACCTCATGAACAGTTAAATATTCCCCTACTGTGCAATAAACGTGCAATACTTTCTCATACGCACTTGTACACAGCACCTTATAACCAGTATATTTACAGCATATCTGTACATACAACTCAACATCTAGATCTTTTTGACTGACTGCATCTCTGTTTAATGTTTATTGCCTTTTCTTTCTTGTATTTAATTTTGTGTTGTCACTCATCACTTTATGTACACTGGAAGCTTCTGTTGCCAAAACAAATTCCTTGTGTGTGTGAAGCACACTTGGCAATAAAACTGATTCTGATAACAGCTGAAATGAAAGGATAATGCAGAAGGCCCCTACTGGCCCATTTCTATCAGCTGATAACCACTGGTAACGCCCATTAAATCGAGTGACAACATTCAAAGCATGTTAAGTGGTTATAAACAATTTATATGGGCTAAATTTAAACAAACAAATTAAATTTAGTAAGTTAAAATTCAGCTTATAAACATTTTTATATACATATATAGCCTTACACTCTAAAAATGCTAGGATATTTCAACCTAAATTTGGATAAAATAGGGGAAAATGCAACTTCTGGTTTAATTTTTTTTATTATTAGGCCATCTTTAACCCAATGGTTGGGTTTCTCCATATTGTATCTAGTTTTGGGTTGAAATAATGCAGCATTTGCAACACATGAATGCGTGAGACCAAATAGAAGACCAAATATGAAATTTAAAACTGCAATCACTCATTTTATCAGTGCCAGATCATCTTGATTTATCCTACTCCTTTTCCCAGCAGCATCCGACAGAATTGTGCATGCTTAAATTCAATTAAGTTCAATTTATCTTTATTTCTATAACGGTTTTACAATGTAGATTGTAACAAAGCAGCTTAAAACAGAAGTTCTAGTACTGTAAATTGAAACGGTGTCAGTCCAGTTTCAGAGTTGAAAGTTCAGCTTAAACTCATGCATGACCACAGCTTAGTAAGTTTTAATACCCAATAAACAAACTGATGAAAATAATCCCACCTCAATCTACCTAATAATAAAAAAACCCTTAATGTTAAGTTTTTAGAATATACCCCTATAATTCATGTAAAGTAAAATGGGGTGAAGAAAAAATGTGGATAGTAATACCAGTATGCGCACACACACATGCACACACAAATGCATGTGTACACGCACACACAAAGACAGTGCTAAACATCCAATAACATGTAATACAGATGAGGAAAGTTTGCGTGTCACTGTGAAACTTTTAATAGGAAAGTGTCTGTATAATGAAAAGGAAATCCAATCATTATTATCATGGACTATCACAGTACATGCGTGCGGCTATACGGCAGTGCATACGCTTATCTCCTGACTTTGTATGAGAGATGAGAGGAGCTTTCTAACAAACTTCACCAGCGACTGAGATAAACACACAATCATAATCAAATGAATGCACACACACACTGATTCCTCTTATAATTGAAGCTGGTCTTTCATACATTGAATGCTTCCTACAGTTACTGTGGATAATCATGTAGTGCACGGTTAGAGCAACAACCAGGAATCTGAAGAACTAAATTACACTCATTGAAGTAGTTAACGGACACCTACATTGGCTATGAAAATGTATTTAAAGAAAACAAAAATCATTTAAAAATGGGTAATTTCTCTCATTATTTACTCACTCTAATGAACCCACAAGCAGCCATTTTTCTCTTAAGTAATACTAAAGGATAACTTTAAAGAATCTTCACATAGATCTTCTCTATAAAAAAGCAATTTTAACTATAAAAGTGCCATAAAAGGTATCGTTAAATGGTCTATATAACTCATGCGCTGTGTTCCAAGCCTTCTGAAGCCATAACTAAAACTTTAGTTGAGCTGCTAAGCTCTCCAATCACATATAGCTTTAGCGCAAGTCTGACATTATGGTGTTCAGGTTATAAGAAATGCAAAATAATCCACAACAACTATTATATTTGATAATGTTATTATCCAATCTGTGTCAATGTCACATTGGATTTAAAACAACTTAAATCAAACGAAGCCATAACATGAGGATTTGTACTATAATGTGTCATTGATGAGTCTTGGTCTTTGATGAGTCTTTGTTTTTGCTTTGTTGTTAAGAAAACAGCATAGAGACAAGGTAACATGACGATTGATAAGTAACATGACGATTGATAAATGTAAACAAAAATAAAAAAGAATATGGTAAGATACAGTGTTCAAGACAATAATATACAATAATTATAATGCCTTATGACAAGTTATGTTGTCTTGGCAATGTCAAGTTGTCATCACAAAGAATGTTATTTTGTGTCATGACATGATTATAGAGGTTTCATGACAGTCTTATGAACACCCCATCAAGTCAGCCGATTTAAATGTTATCACTCGATTGAATGGGCATTATCAGTAGTTTCCAGCTGATAGATTTCGGCAGGTAGTGGCCTTCTGCACCTACTGGTAGGCTCAGAAGGCTGTTTTCATCCATCCACATTGTTAATCAGATAAAGATCACATACAGCTGTGGCCGGAAGTTAACGAGAATTATTTGTATTATTTATTCCATTTCCCAATAATTGTAATCTACCTCTACCCCAAACCTAAACCCAGTAATATAAAAACAGATCTGGATCTGGAGTCTTCTCTATTAGTAAAGCTGATTAACCATGTTGATGGATGACAACAGCCTTCTGAGAATACCAGTTGGTGCAGAAGGCCCCTACTGGCCCATATCTATCAGCTAATAACGCCTATTCAATCGACTGATAACATTTGAAGCGGGTAATCAACTAAAGTGTTACTAAGAAGGCCACAGTACATATATATATATATATTGTATATTACACTTAAAAAAAAATCTGTTAGTAATAAAAGTGCCCTGCAGTTTTGTTGCATGCTTCAACTTCTTAGAGCAGGATGGATTCTGATTGGTTATGAATATGTTCATTTTTAAGCTGGAAAAAATCATTCTGAGAGTGATTATACAATATTATTCATCTGTGTCAATATCATTGTAAGATGAAGTATATATATATATATATATATATATATATATATATATATA
>CAIGQZ010035027.1:15310055-15320622 GCA_903798205.1 Danio tinwini
ATATATATATATATATATATATATATATATACTTCAGCTCCTTGTTTACAGAATAACTACAGAGATGGTTCATCCCAAATTGAAAACTGCAGTGTTTAAATAATTATGTGCATTTGTCTGTTTCAGTTTGAGAGGATGTCAAAGATAACCTGTGCTAGAGTTAGCAAAAAAAAAAAAAAAAAAAAAAAAAACATGAAAATTATTTCTCCTTCACATTCCCACACCATTGTAAACATAACCATACAGTATGTCTGCTTTTCTCTTTCTCCCAGACACTGACATTGTTGAACATTTTACGAGTTATACAGTTTGCTAAGTTCCATCTGGCCTGGTAGATCAACATTACAACTCAAAAGTGCATATCAAATCTTCATGCCTTGAAAGAGATGAGCTCTGATTGGATTGATTTTGAAATTGTTTATCTCAAACATTTGTCTCATTTTTATTTGTTGACAAAATTTTTAGTAGGCAGGTTTAGACATTAATAGTAGTTTTTTTTATTACTTTTTTGGAATTCAACAACTTTTTGTCACGAGAGAAAAAATAAGAAGATAAAATGCTTCTTTTGAATACCTTCACAAACCTTTAAAGTGTTAGTTTACCCCAAAAGTGGTTTGTGATATTTCTGATAAACCATGTTGATGTATAAGTATAATAAGAATAACTTCTGATATAACTCAGGATAAAAATTTTTTACTTAATTTTCCACTTATTTAAATGTCATTCTGTTTTCTTGTATTGATATGTATGTTTGTATGGACTGTGTGTATTCTGAGCTTCTGAAAAAAAAAACTTGGCAAAGCTCATTTTGATTCTGCTAATATTAATTTTGATGTTAGTAATGTTATTTAATGTTATGTGTATTAAAACCTTTTTTAGTCTCTTTTTTTCTGTTGAAAAACAAAAGAAGGTATTTTGAAGACTGTTGGTAGCTGGCACCCACTGACTTTCATAGAAAGAAAAAAAAAATAACACAGAAGTCAATGGGTGTCAGCTACCAGCATTTTAAAAGATGTTTTCTTTTGAGTTCAACAGAAGAAAGAAACTCAAACAGGGTTAGAACAAGTGAAGGGTGGGTAAATGATGACATCATTTTCATTTTTGGGTGAACTAACCTTTTAACTGCCAATATTACAATCCAAATTACATTTTAAAGACTGCTGGTAACCAAGCACATTCTGGGTGTTTCACTCATCCAGATTTGAAATGACATAAATAAACGATAACATTTTTTATTTTATTTTTTTACATTTTTGGGAGGTAAACCGTCTCTTCAAGTGTTTGTAAGCTTTATGGAAGGTTGTGCTGAACTAAAAACCGCAGAGCCCTAATGGGAAAACATTACAGATTCTTTAAAAGGATCACGGTGTGTCTGGTGTCATGTATCCTCCAAGAAAAGCCTGGCACCCAGAGCTCTGCGGTGTGTCGATTTAAATTGATTTCCGTTCGGATGGCCTTTTCTGGGACTTACTAAAGCAAGACAGAATGTGGAGAGACAAGACAGGTGTTCAGGAGACAGCAAATGTGCCATCTGAATCTTAAGTGAACATGCACACACCTGGTACAACTGTGCAAATGGAGCAAACGGTCACACGTGAACTAGTGAACTCGGAATAAATGAATGTACAGTTAAACTCTCCTTTATTTTTTCCTTCTTCTGACTCCCTATCACACTCACCTTTTGTTTAAATGCCAAAGAGCATAATGACACACACACACACACACACACACACACACACACACACACACACACACACACACACACACAACCTCATGCGGGGACATTAACATACACACAAACGCTCAGTATTCTTCTCAGAGAATGTTAATTCAGAACTCTTCATGAAAACAAAAAGCCTCAAGCTATTTGAAAGCGTGGCACAATGCATAATCAGCCAGCTTATATTCTCTGTTTCTGTCTATTGATCCGGATAGGGAACGGCTCTCTGATCATCAGCGCGCATTCTGCCAGCCTCGACTTTAACCTCAGAAACTCATTCAGTTATATAATACGCAACAATTTACCTCATCAATCCTGCGATCGCACTTAATGGTCTAATAGCACTCCAATTCAAAAGACATCTAACGAGAAAACAGCTTGATTTCTATGTATGCTGAAAGAGAAATCTTGACGAAATTGTGAAGGTGAAAAACAACAAGAAGATTATTTGGAAAAAACTAAAATTGAGCTTGGTTCCGTATGGCCAGTTGTGACATTCTGTGGTCAGAGATTTAGTACAATAACCAATGAACTGTGTATTTGACTGCTGTCCCCTCTCAGATCAATTCAAATTAATATTTAAAGGGTTAGTTTTCCCAAAAATTTTTCTATTCTGTTGAACTCAAAATAAAAAGTTTTAAAGCAAGCTGGAAACCTGTAACCATTGACTAACATACATGTAGCATATGTTTTACAAGTATGCAAGTGCAGTGGTTACAGAATTTTATTTTTTTTTAAAGAGCCCTTATTTGAAAATGAGCTTCCACGCAGTATGTAACCCAGGACTAAGTGAATGAAAATATCCAGCTGAGATTTAAATCTAAAACTATTGATTCTTTAAAGAAATAGTAAACTCAAGAGTCGAATAAATGAATCGAGTTGGGTTCAGATCTTTTGCCTGAACGCATTGACGTCGATACGGTACATCAACAAATATTAAATGCCGAATCCTGTAAAACGTGAACGTGCCTTTCCTTTTAGACACTAACAGAGAGTGGGGGACTGATCATGACACGAAGATGACTATCACTGACAGATAGAGATTTGGCTGTGGGGAATAAAGGGTTAAAGTTCATTTTCACAACAATATCGATTTCAATAACCTACACTGCAACACAGGATTGGCCGGCATTTTGCTATTAAAGGAAAGAGCAACAGAGACTATGTGTATGTGAGACTATTATGTATGGGACTTTGTCAGACTTTAACAGGGACTTTGTCAGTAACTGTTACAGTTTATTATGGACGAGTTTCTTTTTTTCTCCAGATCATAACATGTAAGTGTAATTAAAATTGTTGCCTCGTTTTGTGAAGTTTGCAAAATATTCAATTGTGTGTTGTAATTTGTAATCGGTCCACGCAGCTTGTTATCACTTATCTTTTATACATCAGTGCTTGTACTGTATCTCTCAGGTTAAAAATTTATGGGGCTATTCACTTATTGCGTCCAAAACCATGTTGAAAACGCGATGCGTGCTTCTTCCTTTACCAATTTAAATGCATTTCTGAACTCTCGATCCTCTGCAACCATCGGCTGTTCCTACACATGTGTGGTGCGATCAATTCTCAAAATAGTTCAACTTTTGCCACTGTGCATTAATACTGAATGTGTGTCGTTGTTATTATTTGGGGTTAGGGTTAAGAGTAGAGTATTATGCTGGTGTTTAACTGCATTGCTTTAATGCATTCCTGCATTGGACTCTACTCTGTGCTACTTTACAGCCATGGTGGGCATTTCTCACTGTCTCGTGCTGAATCCAGTCTACCAATCACAACAGACTGGGTCATCTGACCAATCACAGCAGATTAACCTCACACTAAGGAGGGGTTTGGGTACAAATGAATTGTTGATGAATCATAAGGGAGTCGTTGGGATAAGTAGGTAAAAATAAATTCATATTATAAGACAATGAAAGTGTTTTTTGACCTTGCATGCATATCAGCCTTTTGTTGGAGACCCCCAAAAACAAAATTTGATGTTTTATAATGCATGATAGGGGCTCTTCAGATAATCTTCTTTAGTGTTCAACAGAATAAATAAACTTAAATTTAGTGGTGAGTTTGAAGATTTGCAGAACAAAGAAAATAAAACTATGCAAGCCATTGTGTTTATCATCTTTGTTTAAGTAAATTTTAATCTGGAAATAAAAATCATTCTAATTATTATTATTATTTTGCCATAATATTCCAGTCAGAAATCTAACTGGCGATAGTCAGTAAATTATCATCTTTAGGTGAACTATCCTTTTAAAGTCCATGCATTCATTTGTGAGATGAGTATCTGTATAATTGGTGTGATTATGTGCTTTCAGCAGGTTATTATTTTAAAATTAATTCATGTGCAATTATTATATCAGGGGTAATCTTGTCTTGATCATCCTGGGATTGTTTTTGTAATAATTACCAGCTTACTATGCGTTGAAGCTTATGTAATTAATTTTATGAGTGAATATGTAAATTGGAGCTCATCGACATCGAAATCTCACCTGCTTTTGTCAGTCACTGGTGGCCACGCCTGTAGGAGGAGCATCAGGTGTTGAAACTCCTGCCATTTGCTGCTGGACTCCAACAATTCCAGGAACAAAGAGTTTCGCTTTTCTTCATTCTCAACATCTTTCATCTCACACTGAAATAAGAGAGAGAAGCAGACAGAAAACGTTACACATATGTTGCATGGGTAATCAGGCAAAAAAAAAATCTATAATTAAAACAAAAGTTAAAAGAATAAAGAACTGTTCAGTTGTGATGTCTGTTTGAAAGCCATTTTTTTCTTATTGGTTTCCTCTAGAATTTGTAAGGAATTTTTTATATATCCCTTTTGAAATAATGTGTTTAATTCAGCTTTATCTGCTTTCACTTTTCATGCATATTAATTTTGGTAAAACATCAGTTACACATTGCCCTATTCAGAGGAGGGTAGGTGGCACAAAACACATTTACTTTATTATACTTAGTTGAGTACATCTTGGAAAATCGATAGATTTTAAAGTGGGAGCTTCAACTTAAAGGGCACCTATGATGAAAATCATCTTTTGTAAGCTGTTTAGACAGAACTGTGTGTAGGTATATAGTGTGTCCACTGTCATATTGGGGTGATATAAAGACAATAAGCCTTTTTTTTTAATTTCCTGACATAAAAATATGATCTAAATCCCTCCCATTTTAAGGACAATACACATGAGTGCGTTTTCCCTGCCCACCGAATTGATTTACAGTCGCTTATTAACATGTCTCCGTAGTAACGTTTATAATGATAATAACAAAACAGGATGTGTGCAAAGCAACTAGAATTAAAAGATCTGTTCAGCTCTCTGTGATCAATCCTCATCAATTGTGAAGAATGAGTTTTACAAGTTTAAAACATTTCTAAACCAGTGCATGTTTGTAATGAATTACAGCGATTTTACTGCCTTCATCATGACAGCCGCATGTCAGTACAATTATAAAAGAAAGGTTTATTTTGTACATGAACATAACGGATATCCTCATTGCAGAAAGACTTGAATTAACTCCACAACAAATACATCCAATAATCATTGGGAAAGTTCTTACTGTAGTATTTCTCACAAACGCTACGTGAGATCTGCTTCTTCATGTCTGTCACTGTGCTGTTTATCTAACGCATGCCTAAGCAGAGATTGAGAGGCATGTGGTAACGGTGGGTGGGGAGAACTAGCATTAAAGGCACAGGCAACAAAAAGATCTCTATTGTGTTCAGAGGAGAAAATCCAATATTCTTTAAGCTAAAATAAACAATCTGATGGGTGTTTTCAGCTGAAACTTTACAGACACATTCTGGAGATACAACAGACTTATCTTAAGTCTTGAAAAAGGGGTAAAATAGGTGCCCTTTAAATACAATTCTAATTATAAAACTGTATTTCTACATTAATTCCTCCTATTACTTTATTTGATAGCAGTATATGTTAGGAAAAACACATTTTATTCCAAGCCTGCATGAATTAGTTTTCTAAGTTGATTCTGTTTTAAGACTTAGATAAACAATTAGTTAAAATGCTCTAAACTGTTAATCAATTTAAATGACTTGTTTAGACTCGTTGGACTTGTTTAGATGAATAGTATAACACCTGTGTGTGCTGGCTCTAAATGATTCAAGAAATACATTTCATTATGCTGGAAGTACACAAAACCTCGAAAGTATGCCATTACCAGGCATATATCTTGATAAATATATCAACCATGCTATCATAGTTCACAGAGTAGTAACTGTACAACTATGATATTAAAAGTTTTTGTTCAAAATGTAAATAAAAGCTGTGAAATGTTTTTTTTTTCCACAATGATGTCTCTCATCACATAGTCCTATTATCATTTGGGAGAAGCCTGTGTAATTTCCGGTAAAAAAAACAAACAAACAAAAACAAACAAACAAACAAACAAGAAACTTGCTGGTTAAATAAATGACTAAGTCACAAATTGCCAGGGGTATGAATAATTTCGGGCTTGACTGTATATTCACATTTAAAATATGGTAGAGCCAATAAGTAATAATTTCCACTGGGTTGTGGCTGGAAGCATATCTACTGTGTAAAACGTGCTGGAATGCTGTGGTGACCTCAGATAAATAAGGGACTAAGCCGAAGGAAAATGAATGAATGAATGAATGAATAAATGAATGAATGAATACTAACAATTTTGAGTTGACTATGTGCCATTTACACCACTGTTCAAATGTTTATGCTGGGTAAGATAATATATGATCCTTGTGGTCACCATAGCCTCATTCATATGATCAAAAATACATTAACACAGTGACATAAAGCAACAGTTTTAAATGGATAGTTCACCTAAAATGACAATTTTCAGTTTATTTACACTCCCTCTGTCATTTTTCCTCTTCAGTAGAATGATAAAACAATTTTTTAGCTTAATCTGTGGTCCTGGTGACTGATAAAATGTAAGTCAAAGGCCTACGGCACTTTGAGAGTAAAAAATAAAAACAAAAACCAGCCAAACCAAAATTAATCCCTGTGGCTCCTGATGATATATTGAGGTCTGATGAAGCGAAGCAATCGCCTGTGCAAGAAACTAAACATTGTTTACAACATTACCACCTTTAATCATTAATCCCCATCCTTAGCAAACACCTGGAACCAGAAGTAATTTTGATTTGCCTAGATACAGTATATAAATATATATATATATATATATATATATATATATTAGGGCTGTCAATATTAGCGCGTTAACGCACGTGATTAATTTGAAATATTTAACGCGTTAAAAAAAATTAACGCATTTATCGCAGTTGCAGTTTTTTTTATTTCCTGTTGTGGTCGACGTGTGTTCAGGGCCGGGCACGCCCATAGAGGCGACCTCCTCACTTTCATCCGTGACACTCACCCCCTCCCTCCCGATGGCGGCGTGATCACGGTTTGCCTACAGGGCCAGTTCAGCTGGCTCCAGTCCTGCGTGTGTTTAATGTGCAAAGAAATATGGATAAAGGAGAATATGGATCCATGTAAATGTATTCAGTGAAAGCGCCAGATGATGTCACAAGCTGTCAAAGACATCCCATTCCTCTCTAAGTTGACTCCAAGCGCCCTCAACACTACACGCAACTTTTGTAAAGCGTCTGCTTCACGTTGATGTGTCAGAATCCTTGATTGAGAAATAAAGCTATACTTTAGAACGCTTAGTTTAAGCAAATTTGATTCGATCGTGCGTGTTGATGATCTGAAGGGAGTGCGCTGCTCTCTCTCTCTCTCTGTGTGTGTGTGTGTGTGTCTGTGTGTGTGTGTGTGTTTTCTGAATGAGTGTATGGTCTGTATGGTGATCATCCAGCATCTGTACCTCTCCCAGAACCTGTGCATGTGTTTAATATTAGATAATATCAGTGTGTGCTTGTTTAACCTGCTAATGGAAGAGGAGCTGTGTGTGTTGTTCCCGATAATGTCAATAGACTGGTCTGTCTTAGCAACTGGTTAAATCGTCACCTTAGAATAATAAGGTACTGTCTGACATTTTTGTCAAAATTGAGTTATTGACATATTCTTATTATATGACAACTTATTTACATTATGGGATGTTTTTTTATAAGTTGTTTACATTAAGACCTTTTATTTAAAAACAAAAACAAATGTTACACACATGCTGTTTGCTATGGAATGCAAAAACTTTGAAGCTCAATATCTCAAAATCATTCAGAACACAGACAGAACCTTATAATTCCAAGGTGACGAAATGTTAAGGAGGACAAAGCTAAATTGTTTCTACTTTATAATTAATGTTCTCAACTCGTAAAACAACTTTACAATGAATACAATTGTTTGTATTCAATACTTTATTATTATAATTTTTCAATTTCTATATTTCCAATGCCTGTATTTTGGATTTTTTTTATTCGTGATTAATCATGATTAATCACACAAAAATGTGTGATTAATTAGTTAATTTTTTTAATCAATTGACAGCCTTAATATATATATATATATATATATATATATATATATATACACACACACATGTGCTCTAAGGCCGCATTTACACTGCAGATCTTGATGGTCAATTCCGATTTTGTGGCTGGATCCGATTTTTACATCATCTTTTAAAAGTGACTCATGTCCGATTGTCAGTATTTACACGGCAAAAGGCACAATGAACAAGGAAAAAAAAAGAGCAATCGCTGACTGAGAGCTGAAAATAAAAGAGCGCTCTTTTCTCCATTCCTGTATTTAATCTGTTCGGAGGGGTTACATTTTTTTTAAATTCTTTTGACAAGTTGTTTTGCTATAGTTTATGACAGAAAAGTTCTCATTTTGCCATCTTCTTTTAATCTAGGCTTTTTAAACCAGTAGGCATTTTAACCTCATTTCCATGGCATGATTTATGCACGTGACATATGCCACAGTTTTAGTCTAGCATTTATTGTTTACATGGCGGATGTTGCGCTCTCTCTCTCTCCATCTCTCGTTAACATGCTTAAATACCTGTCCTACATGACAACATAAAAGCTTTTTTGTACTCGTGTATGAGATTTAAAGAGCCCCTATTATGGGTTTTTAAATTTTGACCTTCTATGTAGTGTGTAACACATCTTTAAGTGAAGTGAAATATCCAGCCAAAGCTTAAATCTGAAAGTGGACAGTTTTTAAAACTATTGATTCATCTAAAAAAAAAAGAGTCTACTCATAGTGGTTTAAATGAATCGTCTTGATAACGAGTCTTTAGCCGTTTCGGCGTGACGTCGATACGAAACAATGGTTGCGCACACAGACCCACAAAATTTAAACCTGCGGCCTGCCCACTACCACAGCAGCAAAGACAAACAGACCCTGAAGTCATGAGTCATAAAGACGCTGTGCTTACCTGGATATTATTGGAAGTGTGAGGGAAAGAAGTGCTTCAGCATCTACATGCTTACAATGAACTTTCAGTACACAGCTCATGGATTAGTTTCTTCCTCCATTTTGTTACACCAAATTATGTGACTATCGTATTCTGTGACCGCTGTTCTCACTGTTTGGCTTGAACTTGCTCCCAAGACAGGCAAACAGCGCATATTGGGCACTCAAGGGCACTAAGCTGTTTGCATTTAAAGAACATTAAATTTTTCTGTGTGAAATACAAGGGATTTTATATATACTAGTATTGAACAGTTCATTCCAGCGCATTCGTGAGAGTATGTATGCTGTGGGAGAGTTCAAGCCAAACAATGAGAACAGCGCCTACTAGGGTCACAGAATATGATGGTCACAGAATTTGGTGTAACACGTGCAAAATAAGGACAAATTATTAGGTACAAGTCAAACAAAGGCACGCTGGACTTCGGGCTGGTGCACAGCACTGGTTGGGCAAACAAATTAATCCCTGAACGATTAATATGGAAGTTGCTGGGTTAATTAGGTAAAAATAAATGCATATTATAAGACCATGAAAGTGTTTTTTGACCTTGCATGCATATCAGTATGTTGTTGAAGACCCATAAAACCGAAATATGACCCTTTTAATCTATAATAGGGGACCTTTAAGGTTTAGGACTCTCCTGAAGTCTGTTCTGAAATGAAAGCATCATAGTTGACGTCATTCGCTCTGGTTTTTAATGTCGCATGACTCGCATTGACAGGTAAAAATCTGATCTACCTTACACTGCAAACATGAGGACAGAGATCCAATTTATATCAGATACATTTCCACATATGAACAAGGCCTGGACGGAATCCATGTGATTTTTTCCTGCTTACATTTACATGGGCCTTATCTGATCTGTGCCACATGGAAGAAAAAAAATCAGTATTGGATCACTTGAACCATGCAGTGTAAATGCAGCTTTCAGTCTGTAAATGCAGTATTTGCAGTAAATGCAGTATTTCAGTCACATAAAAATCAAATTTTCAGCATCATTACATCTTCAGTCTTTATAATCACATGATCTTTCAGAAATCATTATTATACTGATTTGATTCTCAAGCAGCATTTCTTATTATTATCACTGCAAACTGTACAGTCATACACTAAGTACAAGACTAAAACGCATGACCATACAGAAAATATGCAAATCTCTGAGACTGACGGCAGAAGATAAATTCTGTGGCTTATCAGCTAATCATAAGCAAAGACTAAATCTGTGCGAGGCAGAACATCTTTCAGGCTGCAGCACTAAAAGGTACGGTGGCGTGTTTACAGATGGAGAAAGCTGGCAGGAGAACGAACGAATAGCAGAAGGGCTAAACATGAAAAGACAAAGCAGGGGAGATGGAGGAAGGAGAAGCAAAGAGGGCTTGAAACGGCTAGACTGGCGCACACGCACACACACACACACACACACACACACACACACACACACACACACACACACACACACACACACACACACACACACACACA
>CAIGQZ010035027.1:15326743-15341062 GCA_903798205.1 Danio tinwini
ACAGACAGACAGACAGACAGACAGACAGACAGACAGACAGACAGACAAATGGACAGAGAGAGAGAGAGACAGACAGGCAGGCAGGCAGACAGACAGACATGCAGATCAATGAACAAATAGATCAATAGATGAACAGAGAGAGAAACCGATAGGCAGACAGTCGGATAGACGAATAGATAGATGGATGGACGGCCAGACAAACAAATTCACGGACAGACAGAAGCAGACAGACAGATAAACAAACAAACAAACATATGGGTAGACAAAAAGAGTAAGAGAGACTGACAGACAGACAGATTGACAGAGAGAGATATATGCAGACAGACAGACAGACAGAGAGACAAATGGACAGAGAGAGAGAGAGAGAGAGAGAGAGAGAGAGAGAGAGAGAGAGAGACAGGAAGGGAGACAGACAGATATGCAGATCAATGAACAAATAGATCCATAGACAGACTGAGAGAGAAACAAATAGGCAGTCAGATGGACGAATAGATAGATGGATGTACGGAAAGCGAGAGACAGACAGACTGTTGAATGTTTAGATAAACAGACAGACAGACAGGCAAAAAGATGCACAGACAGATAGAAAGTCAGACAGACAAACAGATGGGCATACAGAGCAAGAGAGACAGACAGAGAGACAAACAGACAGAGAGGCAGATGATGAACGACTAGAAAACGGATGGAAAAAGAGAGAGACAGACAGGCAGACAGCCAGATGGATAGACTGATGGACAGACAGACAAATTCACTGGCAGACAGAAACAGACAGACAGACAAACAAACACACAGATGGGTAGACAAAAAAGTGAGAGAGACTGTAAATTCATGTATCTTATTTAAATAACCTAGACTTATTATTGTTATATTTATCAAATGTATTATTTTTATTTTTGTCATTTATTTCATATCTACTGTATTATAATTTGATGATTTTAATATATTACATATTTGAAGTGCTTTGGCAATACAGTATTGAATGTCATGCCAATAAAGCAACTTGAACTTGACTGACAGACAGACAAACAGACAGACAGACGGACAGAGAGAGAGAGATAGGCAGACAGACAGACAGACGGACAGACAAACAGACAGACAGACAGACAGACAGACAGACAGACAGACAGACATGTAGATCGATAAACAAATAGATAAACGGATGGACAGAGAGAGGGACAGAGAGGCAGACAGTCGAATGGACGAATGGATGGATGGAAAGAGAGAAAAAGGCAGACTGTCGGATGGATAGATGGATGGACAGACAGACAGACAAACAGATGGGCAGACAGCAAGAGAGACTGACAGACAGACTGACAGACAGACAGATGGACAGAGAGAGAGATAGGCAGACAGACAGACAGACAGACAGACAGACAGACAGACAGACAGACAGACAGACAGGCGGACACAGACAGACACAGACAGACAGACAGACAGACATGTAAATCGATGAACAAATAGATAAACGGATGGACAGAGAGAGGGACAGAGAGGCAGACAGTCGAATGGACGAATGGATGAATGGAAAGAGAGAAACAGGCAGATTGTCGGTTGGATAGATGGATGGACAGACAGACAGACAGACAGACAGACAGACAAACAGATGGGCAGACAGAGCAAGAGAGACTGACAGACAGACTGACAGACAGACAGATGGACAGAGAGAAAGAGACAGACAGGCAGGCAGGCAGACAGACAGACAGACAGGCAGACTGATGAACGAATACAAAAACATGAACAAAGAGAGAGAAAGACAGACAGAGAGACAGACAGACAGACAAACAAATTGACAGAGAGAGAGACAGAAAGACAGACAGACATGCAGATCAATAAACAAATAGATAAACGGATGGACAGAGACAGAGAGAGAGAGAGAAAGAGAGAGAGAGAGAGGCAGACATTCAGATGAATAGAAGGATAGACAAACAGACACAGACAAACAGATATATGGACGGACAGAGAGACAGGCAGCCAGATGGACAGACAGACAGATAAGATGACAGGATAGAAATAATGACAGACATGCAGGCAGTCATGAAAAAGAAAACTACTGACAGACTGAACAACATTTAGATATACAGTAGAACAGGCAGACCACATACAGTAGACAGAAAGGCAGACAGAAAGACGAACAGACAGACAGATTGCAACAACAACAACAAAAAGTTGAATGCTGGACCATTCACTGAACTACGTCCACGCACATCAGCACCAGGTCAAAAGGGAGCGATGAGAATAAAATAATTTGACACATCCTCCACCCATCATCCTTTAAAAACAGACCTCAGGGGAGGATGAATAAAGCCTGTGCTGGTGCAGCCATTCTCCCTGCTTCAGAGCGTCTGCCCACGCTGCCAAAAGACAATTGTGTGGAGGGGGATCCTTCGACAAATTTAATGCGTTTGCGGCGGTGCCATCAAGCTACGCCACACTTCAAGGCGTCCACCCACTCCAGCACTAACCCACCTGCAGGAAATCTCCCTGCCACATGTAGACGAACAACAATTGCCCATATAATGGAGTGTGTGTGTGTGTGTGTGTGTGTGTGTGTGTGTGTGTCCTTATGTCCATCAGTGGAAATCCTCATATACAGAGATTTGCGATGTTGCAGCATATCACTTCTTTTAACTCGGCTGGGCTCCATCTCAGCCTGTGACGGCTAATGGTGGCCAACCCACACACGTAAACACACCACTTCAGCCGTGAGGAGCTTTTAGTTAAATAGCACCAAATAGTAAAAAGCTGCCAGCGGAAAGTAGTCTTGAAATCTTAAAGGGCTTCCTCAGTTGTTTTTGGTTCATCTATTTAAAACAGCAGACAGTTAGCAAGACGCCAGTGACAGTAGCGTCTCTCTGGATGCTGTAAACATCAGAAATGGCTGGCTGGTAATTACCCGCCTTTAACTGGACAGACCAAGAGCGAGTCTCTTTTGTTTTACGACACGCTTGTACTTCGAAGCTTCTAATCTGTCAGGCCGGCGCTGGGGAAGGAGACAGGAAGTAATGTCACTGACGACCAGATGGATTTCTATTGATCACTGTGGTATTTAGGCACAATAAGTGCACAGTGACAAGCTGAATCCGCTCGCGCTCGTGTCTGTGTTTATATTTAGACATGCTAGCTAGTCCAAGTGTGCATGTAGGCTCGTGAATAGGTTTACACATCAATGCATAAGTGTAGAGAATTGGACATGCGCACACACACACATACAGAAATTGTTTAAGCTTTCCATGGTGCTGAGGGGCAAATTGATCTGAGCGGCAACAGACAGCCACTTATCAGAAGGAGGAGAGTAGAGAGATAGGAAAAAAAAGGTGGGCGAAAAGAGACTTCCAGGGCATAAAGACTAGCTATCTTTTTGAAAAGAAGAGGCAAGAGCAGATCTCTCTATCAGAGAGAAAACAAGCGAAGACGGGCAGCTGCACAAAACGCCCACGCCAGACCTGTGCTGGTTAGTTCAGGTCATGACTGCTGATTGGCCAAAAGAGATTTACAGGCACATGGACATACACAAAGATGATGATGATTTCAAATGACACGCAGGCATGCAGATAGAGAGACAGATGTACTGAACAGACAGACAGAAAACTAAAGATAGAGCTAGGGTTGGGCAATTAACTAAATTCAAATCACAAACGTGACTGAGCAAAGCTGTGATTATAATGCACATCTTATCAGGAAATCATAGTGTGATAGTGGTCACACTATAAACCAAACTGCTTTTGCTGATTCAGCATGGCTAATAAACACACTACTATGAAATCATCTCACTGAAGGATTTATTTCACTATTTAGTATTTATTATAAGCTTATTTATATTTGTTTCATTAAAAAGCTTAGATTTGTCCACCAGTGGGGTTTTAGACCATATGAGGCATAAGAACAGGACATGTGTTTGGATATAACTTGTCTTAAAGACTTATAAACTTAAAAAAAAAAAGTTTTTTGACCACACTTGGTTATTATTGTTCATTTACTCGTTTGCTGGAAATTAGAACTGCATTTAGAAATAGTTTTGAAACAAATCTTTGCGCTTAAACACAATTAATTATGTAGGCTAATGGATGTCTGTGCATACAACACAGTTTCTTTATCCACGAAAGAGAGAAAGTGAAAATAAAGGCTGAGTGGAGAAGGCTCATTCTTTATCCTTGCGCTGCAGATGCTCTGTTTAACTGTTTTCTCGCTAGTAAAGCCTTTTTACACTTGGTGGGGGACACTTAAAGTCCACCATGTAAATAGTAAATGCACCATGGCGTGACGCAACTGACTCTTAAAGGGAATGGGAGATGAGACTCTAATTAGTTTATTCTCAAAACACATCCACAACTCATTAAGAGAATAAGCACAACCCTGTTAGACCATGCACCGTGGCGCAGAGCATATTTTTCTGTCCTTAAAATAGCAAAAGTGGATTCAGACACACCCCTATTGTTTTTGCGCCCTGTGCTTTAGACTTTGCACCTAGATCATTAAAATAGAGCCCTCTGTTTCAAGAGCCAAGGGGAAGGGGAAGGGGGTACAAAAATAGAATTGGGATTACGCCTATGTCTAGGTTCTCAGTCTGAGCTCACAATTTTTAATGCGACAACGACCACAAGCTACTTTGTTATTACAATTGGGCTGCCTATATACAAATGTTGTTTTGCTTGGTAATCAGTAGAATTGTGCATGCCCACAAACAAACAGCACGCTGGCAAAAAATGTAGTTTTATTTTCATTCTCAGGAATAATAAAAAAACCCTCCCAAGTGCTGCTGCTTGTGTCATTAAAAGATGATCTCTCTGTGAATGACATTGTAAGATAGACAGGATAACAGACAGACGTGCTGCAAGTGTCAGTAGTAAATGAAGTCCAAAACACAACCAAAACAATACTGAACCAATGCAATACTGTTATCTCCCTTGCTATGCATCTATTTGCTCCTCACAGATTTATTGCTCCTGTTCAGCATGACTGGAAAACAGGTGCATGAAGCAATTCTTGGTCTTTTTATTATACAGACTCTCTGTGAACCTGCATACGCAAGTTATCAGTATCTACAGAGGAAGCATGTGTATTTAGGCAGCTTACTCTTGTAAAATGCAGGTTGACCCTGGTGGGATTAAATCTCAAGTCTTTTCAAGGCATAAGATGTACAGCAATTCTGGCCTCCAACCTGGCCAAAGTCAATTACAACGCTCTGCAATTTTCAGAGCCTGATCTCCAGTCTGTGCCATCAGGCAAGAAAACAGCAGAGAAGGAAAAGAGAGAGAACGGACCAAAAATCATACAAACACATGCAGAGCTCCACCAAACATTTCATCTCCCTCAGATTTTCTTTCCGTAACACCACTCAAAAGAGTATGAGCAGACAGAATACGAGGAAATGAATAATAAATAGCTTATGCATAATGAATAAATTAAGGCCATCCTGAGCTCAGAGCAGGGTGGAGATGCAGTAGATGAGCCCTTAAAAGGGATTACTCCATAATTAACATCTTGTTTTTTTTCCAATTTATCAAATGAAAGAGTTTCATGGTAAAAGTGTGTTAAATTCAGACACCATCAGGTCAGGGAGTGAGGATGAAACGTTCAGTAGGAGGACAGACTCAGCTGGGCCTGAACTTCAGAGGAAGGGGAGGGCCACAGGATGACTGCACACTCACTATACCGGTTCAGTCTGAGGTCTACAAACATTTTTTAGCCCCCAAAAACAGAGAGAAATACTAATGCTCCTGTGTTCTGCATCAAATATTTGAAAAAAAAAAAAAAAAAAAAAAACTTTTTTAGATCAGCATGAATTCGCAATCTAGTTTGAGCTAGGCAGGTGCTAATTTAATTTTGGGCCAGTAGAGGCATGCTTTCTTTAAGCAAATATTTATTATTATTTTTATTATTATTACTACTATCTTAGTAATAGTAATTACTAGTTAACAAACCTGAAATATTATGTATAATCATGTAAAATTTTATTATAAATTGAACCGTGGCTAAATGTGTGGTTTATCCAAATATTAATAATAAAAATTAAGCAATATAAAAATTTACATCCAAACTAATTTTTTTTCTAAGATAAAAAAGTTTTATGATATAATAATAATCATTATAATAATACAAAAAAGGTCACCATTTATTTATAGAGGTAAATATATATCTTACAATAATGTATTAATTATAATACATAATTAATTGTAAATTATAACCTATAATTATGTATGACCATTTATTGCCAAACATTAAAAAGTATTTAACTATGTTAAACTGTAATTAATACGTTATGTATTTTGATAAAACTCATGTTAATAATAATGCCAATGCTAATGCTAACAACAATAATAATAATAATAATAATAATAATAATAATAATAATAATAATGATAATAATAATAAGTTACATTTTATGATAAATGATCATTTATAATTATTGTTTATAACATTTGATTTTTACTTACAGTATGTAATACACACTCACCGGCCACTTTATTTGATACACCTTACTAGTACCGGGTAGGACCCTTTTTTGACTTCAGAACTGCCTTAATTCTTCATGGCATAGATTCAACAAAATACTGGAAATATTCCTCAAGAGATTTTGGTCCATATTGACATGATAGCATCACACAATTGCAGCAGATTTGTCGGCTGCACATCCATGATGCAAATCTCCCATTCCACCACTTCCTAAAGGTGCTCTATTGAATTGAGATCTGTTGACTGTGGAGAAACCACTCTGAGAAAATTCCCGCTTTATGACATGGCGCGTTATCCTGCTGGAAGTAGCCATTAGAAGATGGGTACACTGTGGTCATAAAGGGATGGACATGGTCAGCAACAATACTCAGATAGGCTGTGGCATTGACACGATGCTCAATTGGTACTAATGGGGCCCAAAGTGTGCCAAAAAAATATCCTCCACACCATTACACCACCACCACCACCAAACTGAACTGTTGATACAAGGCAGGACGGATCCATGCATTCATGTTGCTAACTCCAAATGATGATCCTACCATCCGAATGTCACCGCAGAAATCGAGACTCAGACCAGGCAATGTTTTTTCAATCTTCTATTGTCCAATTTTGGTGAGCCTGTGCAAAATGTAGCCTCAGTTTGCTATTCTTAGCTGACAGGAGTGGCACCCAGTGTGGTCTTCTGCTGCTGTGTTCTGCGTTCAGAGATGCTCTTTTGCATACCTTGGCTGTAACGAGTGATTATTTGAGTTACTGTTGCCTTTCTCCTCTGACCTCTGGCATCAACCAGGCATTTGTGCCCACAGAACTGCTGCTCACTAGATATTTTCTCTTTTTTGGACCATTCCCTGTAAACCCTAGAGATGGTTGTGCTTGAAAATCCCAGTAGATCAGCAGTTTCTGAAATACTCAGACCAGCCCATCTGGCACCAACAAACATTCAAAGTCACTTAAATCACCTTTCTTCTCCATTCTGATGCTCGGTTTGAACTGCAGCAGATCGTCTTGACCATGTCTACATGCCTAAAAGCATTGAGTTGCTGACATGTGATTGGCTGATTAGAAATTTGCGTTAATGAGCAGTTGAACATGTGTACCTAAAGTAATAAAATGGCCAGTGAGTGTATATAAATAACATTTGAAACAAACAAAATTTACATAAATATACAAAAGTCAGACTCAAACTTAGGTTGCCTTCATACAGTCAAGTGTGTCCGAGTCAATTCAGTTTCTGACTGAAAAGTGCTATTTTATGCATTGCTCTTAGGCAAAACCCCATCATGCTTCTGCGGCCTCAAAGGACCTATAAGGTCAATGTGGAGTACAACTCTTTCTATTCATTCACTGAAGATGAAGTAATATCACAGGAGGCATGAGAGAATAGCTGAGCGGAAAGAGAGAAAGAAAGAGGACTGGGAGAGGGAGGAAGAAGTGTCGTGCCCGGCCTTTGGAAGGAGTGTAAAATGTCTTATTAATATTCATTGACCTACTGTCTAATGTCCGCTGTTTCCCCTGCGCCCTGCCTAAGAAGTGATAGAGGTCGTTCTGTTCAAAAAGACAGGATGATGAGGAGAGAGGAAGGAGACTAGACAGGAGAGCAAGAGCCAATAAAGCAAACCCAGTGCATAAAGAACAACTGAACCTCTGTATCCTTAAAGAGGGATATGTTCAGGTAAGGCTAACACAGACCCAAACAAACCAAATCCTTTTTGCTCTGAACAAAGACGGCTGGAGGGCCCTCGAGTTTCCCAGAATGATCCTCCAGAGCGCAATCTCCACACCTCTTCAGTGGCCTGTGATGTGCGATCTAGCATGCTTATGTCAGTGAATGCATGATGTGTTTGACGGTGCAGAAGTGTGTCAGCATGAGTCTGGAATCAGTGAAAACATTTTTTTTTTGGATTTGATTTTGAGAAAGATGATGTAGAAAAATGATCCTGCAGCTGCAATCTACAGCCCGGATATGGTCATATCATGGTTTTTCTGCAACTGATTGCAATAATAGAAATATACTTTGTAGCCTAGACTCTACACTTTTTGTTAAGACATAAGTCTGATTAGATTAAAGCAACACTAAAAGGCTGTTCCTGTATCTTATAGGTTGTTTTCACATGATGTTATTGATGACGCGTGAAATTCAGATGGAGGGCAGGAAGTGAATCGCTATCAGAACATCTAATGTTTCTGTTTTATGTTGTTTATAATTGCTTAAATCGGCAAAAATAAGAAATGTTGAACAGCTTTTATGTACTTCCAAAGGTTTTTGCTTATAAAGGGGGGGAAAGATCAAGAAACTGGCTGAAAAACAGAAGGTGGCATGTAATGAACATTTATTCAATACATCCATGTGTACAATTTTTTTTTTAACACAATCATTTGTTTGACAGCATCGAAAAAGATTACAGGCCTAGCTATGTGTATAAATATGTTAATGTGTTATATAAAAAAATACAAACACCACCACACTTATACAAAATTTAGGAGAATATAAATAGTGTACTCTGCCATGTAATCGCTGCAACGAAATCTGTCCTGTTTTGTAATAATCCAAGTTTTTACTGGCGTTTTGGTGGAATAAACTACCGTAACGTTAACGTCTATATGTGCAGCAGTGGTGCGCATATAGACGTTATGATTAAGTTAATGATTAAGTTCATCGACCGAAAAAATTAAAAATAAAAATGCTACACTTGCAACAAAACTAGACGGTTATTATTGTGGAGCACTTCCCCCTTACAAAAATTAACAAATAATAATGTAGACTATGCGTCTACGCTTTTGTATGCGTTCATCTGTTAGTTTGTGATGTCTGAAATATATCCGCATGGGGAAAAAGTATAGTAATTTATAGTAAACATGGTTTTAAACCACATAATAAAGTAAATAATAAGTACAACTCTTTGTTGATGAATGCTACCAATTACTGTAGCATAGTGAACTGATAAACTGTAATAAATACTGTAACGTTAGTGTAAACTACATTTGAATTTCAATTGAAAACTACCTATATGGTTAGTCCAACTCGAAATCTAATGAAAACTTTTGAATTTGAAGTGAATTAAATTTTATTTATTAATTATCCAAATAATGTTTATTCATTATCATTGAAAGAAAAAGTGCATGGCAAAGCAGGCATATGCATGAAACTCAATTGGTTAGCCCAGTAAGTCTTAAAAGTTCTGTAAAGTCAGATCATCAGCAGATTGCAATGCTGTTCAGACTACATGACTTGATTTTGTGTATTTAAATCACACTATCGTAATCACCAGCCATGTAACCCTCACAAATCACTGGAGAACACTCCCTGTCATTCACCCGAACTACATTTCCCATCATGCCCTGCAGTCACACACCGGTTTCAGGACACCTATGTTGCGTCCCATTTAGCATACTATCCATCCTAAATAGTATTTGAAAATAGAATTAGTATGTTCCAAACCACAGTATGCTGAAAAGAGTATGCCAAAGGTTTCCGGATGGTTTATTATATCCGGTAAAAATTTGAAGTGTAGAAGTGTCTATACTCTAACCGCTAATATTGCCCACAATACATTGCATGTTGGATGTGAATTTGATTAGAACTACAAACTCTGGTAAAAAAGTGTAAACAAACGACAAACATGGTGAACATGCGACACCAACAGTCAAGTAGAGAAAGGCTTCGGTAAAGTTGTTTAAATAACTGTTAATTAATATCTAGCCAAATAGAATACATTTAAACCACGTTTTCCGTGTTATATTTAATCTGCAACAACAACGTGAACTTATATCAAGACATGTTTGGACATTAACTTCTGAATGCATAATTACCCAAATACCTGAAGAGATTTCTCTGCATGAAAGACTTGTGAGTGACAGATCATACTGCTGCTGCTTCTCCAATAGGGTAGGTAATTAAATATAAAATAAATGTGGATGATGTGTCGAGATGATTGACGGGGGGAGTAACTAAGAAACATAACGATCTGTTAATCAGGAAGTAGTATGTCCCAAAGCTTGCATACTCTTCTGTTACACACTCAAAAGCATATACTTTTCTTTTACAAAAAAAGTACATACTTTTAGGGTGTAGTATAAGTATGTGAATTGAGACTCAGCACTACTGATTACAAACACATTTAGCTAAAGCTGATCATGACTGATTACATGGACTATATACACACCACTTACACATACTTTCTGGATGAGTCTTGTTTCCCTGTAGTGAGCATACCATAAGTGTTTTCCTGTATTGTCTAGCCAAGTTTATGTTTTAACCCTTGTGTTTCTACTGTTTGTTTTGTTTCCTGACTGGACCTTTTCACCTGTTATACTAATTATTTTCTGGACTATCTATATGCTACCGTCTGCTCCTGTACTGAACCTTGCCTGTCTGACTACTCTTAATAAAAGCTGCATTTGGATCCAACAATTGTTGTCACCCACTATCATTACACACACTAAGTTTCATTATGTAAATGATCCACAAGAGGGGGTCACACACACACTACATGATATGACAACAACTCGGTCATTCAGCAACTCTGTCCAACCCCTAAACCACTGCCAATGAAATGTTCTGGACACAGCCATCAGAAAGATCAGAACACTTTTGGCTGCTTCTGTGACGATGATGATGATGATGATGATGATAACATCACTGACACAGATATTTTGAAATCTCTCTGAAAGCGTTTAAGGAAGCACTTGAAAGCATCGTCAATCAGCTGATCTGTCTGTGGATGGATCACTCATTTATCCGCAACTTTCAGCTGATAGATGTGGCTTTAATATGGTCGTGTGTCTGCATAAATGCAGGAATGAACATGAGTGCATTAATGACCATTCTGGCCAATCAGAATTATTTTCTTTGAACTCGTGAACACAATAGCCAGTCAGCCCATGACTTGCTCGCTTATTGGCTGTAGTTTGTCACTAATCTGACCCAATGTAGGGTTGAGTTAATCAACTAGTCTGGAATATTTAGCATGCTAGATGTTGAATTTTCGTCATTTTTTCGTCGATTTGAGTCATTGTTCAGTAGTTGACCAATAAACACGACCAAGTGCCGAGCACCCACATATTTTCCCAGATCCCGAACTTGCAAATCAGGCTTAGAATCCTGTAGTGTGAACTAGACATTTCCTGCTATCTGACAAGAAAAAATAAACTGTCTGAACTTTCTATAAGCATTTTATTCTTGTCAGTTATCAAAATCTGTTACTATGATAGTAGACAACAGTTTAGTCGGTCCAATTACTTGTAACTTTTATTTTCTACAATTTATTTCCTTCAATTTGAAAGTGCAGTAAGAACAGTAATCTTAAAAAATGGGAATGTTTCAAATGTAATGCTTTAAAATTAACAATAAACAATATTAACAATTTTCAGCAGGTATTACTTTAGTTTTCAGTGCAACATGGCCTTTCTAATATTCTGATTGGCGTTTAAGAAATATTTTTTTAAATATTATCATCAATACTGGAAACAGTAGTGGTTTTAATGTTTTTGCAGAACACTTGATATGAATTCTACATTCCATATCATGTATTCTTCTGGACTTTGATCAATTTACTTTACTAGACTATGATAAAACTATTGTAAATACTTTTATTTAGCTAAGAATCAACATCTATTTTTTTTTTTTTTACAAATATACAGTACAAAAACACACTCTGACAATTAGCTTGACATTTTAGTAAGTCTATGCTTTTTTATTTTTCAATTTTGTAAGATGTGTTTAGTACCACTACCAACCACAATACGAAAGCTCCCTAAATATTGTTGCTGAGACAAACAAAATAACTTCAACACATCTCCCAGTAAATGTTAACTTGGAAACCTGCTTGTATTAACACAGCAGGAGTTGTATCCAGTAATAAAAAAAAAACACAAGTTCTGTCAATCTCTCACCTGATGGGAGAGAAAACACGATCGCAGTTCACTGTCACTTTATTATGAAACCCAAATCTGTATGTATTTGAAGGCCTCATATGCTAAAGAGAGAAGTAAGCTCCACTTCAGAGTATTCTTGACATGCTCCCACCTGGAAAACATGCATAATGGCAATTAATATTTCAATATTTGAATAATAAAAGCCATTTGTGTTGAGATTTCAGTCTCTTTCCACACATTGGATTAATTATGCATGCATAAAGGAGGGGTTCATGAATATTCAGATGAGAAGAGATGAGAAGGTGTAGCACTTGAGTGCACTACAAGGTTGAGTGTTTCTCAGCTTTAGTGAAAAACTGTTTGGTTTTCAGCAAACCAACACTCAATACGTCACCAGCGAACACAGTAGAGGCACAGTTGCCTCCACTGTGATGAGTGGACCTTTTTTCCAGAATAGCCTGAAATTCCGCTTATAAGTTCAGCAAGATTTTTGCATTGTGTTCTGGCCAGGTGTGACACAATAAAGCAACAAGTACAAAAACCAACAGGACATTTTTATTAGGGCTTTCACACTGTGCTTAATCCCAGTTTATTGAAGTTCTAAAAACTGCTTTTAATTTGAAAGCGGGATTAGCACCACTTTTTACCCATAGTTATGAAACCCTTCTCCAGATCAGAGTTAGCACAGCTTTTGTGGTGTTAACCCTGCATTGCAGTGCTCTGTTTGGTCAGTGTTTGCTTGGTCAGGAAGCAGTGTTTGCTTGTTGCTACTGGATGATTGGAACCAGCCTATCAGAAATAGAGCAGAAAGGCTCATGTCATATCAATGACAGGAAACGCGCATCAAGTAAACATGGTTGGGGAGAGAAAAGTCAGACAAATTAAAAGATGGAAAGCGTGTGATATTAGGGTGATCAAGATATGGTAAAATGACATACTTTGTTCCTTGTTTTCATACAAACATTTTCATTCATTTGTCTTTGTTTTGTTGCCGGTATTAAAATGCTAAGTAAAAATCCATATGGTGAATGATGGCAAATTCACTTTCCAGAGTACTCTGCATGAAGCTTAAAGATTATACTTATTTTTGTTGACATATGCTGATTTTAGTTGACTATGGTTCTTTTACATTTTTTTCTCTCTCGAGTAATGCACATTAGGGTTTTATGTTAGATCTAATATTGATATATAATGAATATTGCATTAATAAAATTGTATGTGTATTATCATGATGGTGTTTGATAGTTGCATGAATGACATTGAGCACCATCTATATACTGTATTAGCTTCTTCTATTCTTCTTCTTTTAGTTCATTATATGACTTTCTAAGGCACACCTGCTTATGGTTTTTATATGTGTAACAAAGCTAAGTTGTGTAGATGTTATTATTTTAAAACACTGGTGAATGACAAAAATAAGTGCAAAATATGGTAATTTACTGTAAAATGTAGACACTTTGATTTCGGACTTATTTTAAAGGTTAAATTCTGTCATTAACAAACTGTCAGCCGCAACATTTTTTTTTTTTACAGTGCAGGTATAGTATTTGTAGTCTGAATGATGACTATAGATAACCCAGCATTCAGTTTATCTGGTGTTTAGGATGACCCAGGGTTAACAATTTCAAGCCATATTGATTACTTTTTCCTGTGTTATCATGGCAGAAGTCTAGCACCCAAAACTCTCTAAAATCTTCCCAAACTCCAAAATTTTTCACTTTCAAAGATGTTTTGATTGGTAATTATTGTGCTTCAATGAAAGCTTGCTCATCAAGCCTGATTAGGACTGTGTAGAAGATTCTGCTCTGTAAGAACACAACTTCGCCTCACATTTGCACACATTTATTTCAGAGAATATGTGCATGTCCTGCAGAATATATTAGACAATGTCTAGATTCACTATTCATACCAACAGCCACTTTGCTAGGTTTTCTTACTAAATAGATAATAGACATGCTAAGGTTATTTTGCGTGTGTGTGTGTGTGTGTGTG
>CAIGQZ010035027.1:15347258-15365873 GCA_903798205.1 Danio tinwini
AGTAAAGGCTAAAGTATACTGTATAGTGTAAGTATAGCATAGTGTTAATTACTATTAGTTCATGATAGTTACTAATGATGAATTATGTAGTGCAATTTATTTATGAAGAATTGTAAATATATACAATATAATGATCATTCCTAAATAGTTCCCTTTACTATAAATACTATAGTATTTTAAATGTGTAACACCTGGTTTTATTGGATTTTTAGTTTTTGCTGTTATATACTATAATTTGTTTCTGTTTAGTACAACATATTATTTGCAGTAAATTATTGAACAATTATGCCTCGTGTCATTGACGGCGACGCAGTGGCACAGTAGGTAGTGCTGTCGCCTCACAGCAAGAATGTCGCTGGGTCGCAGGTTCGAACCTCGGCTGGGCTGGGTCAGTTGCCGTTTCTGTGTGGAGTTTTGCATGTTCTCCCTGCATTCGCGTGGGTGTCCTCTGGGTGCTCCGGTTTCCCCCACAGTCCAAAGACATGCGGTACGAGTGAATTGGGTAGACTAAATTGTTCGTAGTGTATGAGTGTGAATGAGTGTATGGATGTTTCCCAGAGATGGGTTGTGGCTGGAAGGGCATCCGCTGTGTAAAATCGTGCTGGATAAGTTGGCGGTTCATTCCGCTGTGGCGACTCCAGATTAATAAAGGGACTAAGCCGACAAGAAAATGAATGAATGAATCATTGACAGTTTTATTGATCACTTAAATTAATTGACTTTAATTTAAGTTGCTTCGATGTAAAAATTAAGATTGCAAAAACAGCGTAGATGTATTTTTTGTATTGCAAATGCCACAAAAATCACCCTGCACAACTAACTAAAATTTGGATTTTGTAACAACGATAAACAATTTTTTTGTTATAAGGTCTGGCCTTGTAGTGGCTGTACTTTAAAATTAAATTGATATAATCCTAATTTAAGTGATAATAGATTTTAAATTCTAACAGTAATCAGAGTGCTACTGTAAGGTCAAACCTGCTTGGTATAAATGCTTGAAAATTATTTAGTTGAAAATATACATTACAAAGTTAAAAGTAATCAAAAAGTAATCAGATGTAATCAGTTACTTTACTTTTATAAAGTAACTGAAAAGGTACACTACTTATTACATTTTAAATAGGGTAATTTGTAATCTGTAATCTATTAAATTTCCAAATAAAATGGGTTCAGCATGAATTAAATATTCCCAACACCAGCCAAAAATCCAGACAGGGTGAATCCATGAATTCATGGTGCGTGTGTAAATTCTGACTGCACCATCTGCATGTCAGATCAGAAACTGAGATGGGAGTTTTTTTTTTCTATAATCTGTCCAGTAAATCTGTGGAAGGAGATGAACCTGGTGTGGTCTACACTGCTCTTGATGATGTGCACTCGAAAATGCCAGTAATGATGGCACTGCCACTGCTGTAACAGGGGGTTGTTTTCCAGTTCCCCCAGAGCTGCCAGTGTTTTTGTTTTTCACACCACTGTCTGTAAACTCCAGAGACGTTTGTGCATGAAAATCCCCAGAGATTAGCAGGTTCTGAGACACTCAAACTACCCCGGGGAAAAGAGGAGGAAATGGAAAGTGATGCGAGCCGGCCTAAAACTCACCTCGGCTTCACAGCCATCAAAGCCGAAGCTGCTGAAGCGTGTTCAATAACCTCCAACAACCTCAAGAACTCTATCAAGTAGAAAAACTGTGCGGTTCCAGTGGGCATCTATACAGTTACTGTATGAGGCTCAAAGATTACTTTTCGTTTCAAATCATTTATCTGTCCATCAGTTCGTCTGTATATCTATTCATCTTTCTGTCCATCCAACCTTGTTCGTCAATTTATCTATCTGTCTATTTTTTCATCAATCATGTATCTGTCTGTCTGCCTTTCAGTTCATCCATCCATCCATCCATCCATCCATATAGAAGTCATTGAACATCATAATTGTTTTGGTAATTGTTAAATTATAATACACTGTAAAAAAATGCAGGGTTCCACACAATTCATTCATGTTGTCCCAACACAAATCAATTACAGTAAATTAACTTAACACTTTTAACAAATTTATGTGGATTAAACATAAATTAAGTTGTCCCAATGAAATCTCAAGAACTGTGTTGTTTCAGCTCATTTTTAATTAGTAGTTTGAACAACTAAAAAAAATGGAGTGTAATTTACATATAACGTATATAAATTGTAATCAATATTAAATTTATATAACTTTTACATTCTTCATCCTGGATCATAAAACCTTAGTCTTATGTTGTACAGGTATAGTTTTGCAATAGCCAAAAATACATTGTATAGGTAAAAAAAATATATATATTTTTTTGCCAAATATCATTAGAATATTATATATGGATCATGTTCCATGAATTTATTTGGCAAAATTACTACTGTAAACACATCAAAACTCAAGTGTTGATTAGTAAATTACGTCATAAATTTATTTGGACAACTTAAAGTTTTTTGGGGTTTTTTTCTCAGTATTTTGATATTTTTGAACCCTCAGAAAGTATACATCAATTGAAAGTTTTTTTTATTAAGCTTTCAGAATATCTATAAATCTCAATCTACAAAAATACACATATGACTAGTTTTGTGGTCCAGGGTCATATACACTGTAAAAAAATACAGTGTTCCACACAATTCGTTTATGTTGTCCAAACACAAATTGAATAAGTTAACTTGCTTGTTTTTACAAATTTGAAGTGGTTTGAACTTAATTTGCAAACATTTTTTTTTTTACTGTATCTATACTATATACAATTCATTAAAATATGGGATGTCCAAACTCGGTCCTGGAGGGCCAGTGTCCTGCTGACTTTAGCTCCAACTTGCTTCAACACATGCCAGGAAATCTCTAGTATATCTAGTAGGAGCTTGATTAGCTAGTTCAGATGTGTTTGATTTAAGGTTGGAGCTAAACTTTTCAGGACACTGGCCCTCCAGGACCGAGTTTGGACATCCCATATTTTAATGAATTGTATATAGTATAGATAAAGTAAAAAAAAATGTTTGCTGCTTGTTCAAACTACGAATTTATAATGAGTCAAATGAATATCAATCGTAGCATGGATGGTCTCGATCACCATATTTGTGAAACACAGTAGGTGGCGATAATTCTCTTATGGAGTTAGTCACCATTAAACAAGAAAAAAATAAAAGACTGATCCGTCATTAACCATATATGGTTTTCCCCTGCCTAGATCGTGTCCGGGATAGTGTATCTCGATAAAATAAAGTGATTAAAATAATTTGACAAAAGATCCATTTGAAAGACAACAAAAAAAAAATGCAGCACTTGTTCTCTTTCTGTCTCTGCATCTCTTAAGAATGCTTGCATTTCAGCTCAGTGAAGCAGATTACGGCAATTAAACAGATATTAAAACAATTCAATTGCTCTTCAGGGATGGTGAGGAATGTCTCATTTCTCCATAGTTTGCCTTCAACACACACACACACAAACTCAGACAAGAGTGATTAGTAAAGCATTGATTTAACCCAGAATATTGAAACCCGTGACGCAGTTCTCACTTCGGTTTCTGTAGGCTTCAGCTTATGTCCAATTTAGGACTAATGCACGGCACGGCTCAGTGAAGTGAGAAACCATTCTGCAATGTTGTTAAAAACCATCCTCGAATGTTATTAAGAGCAGTCAAACAGTCATTCACGCACTGCTGGAACATATCGACGGCAAACTCATTGTGCTCACCCTGAAGGCAGGAAAGGTCATTGAGACTGTGGCAGTGTGTTAGAGAGGTGAGAAAAGTCTCCATCACACACTAACACCAATAGACCTGAAGTAGGGTCGCCGCAGTGCTTTCAAATCAACACTTACACATATATACACGCACAAACACTCACACACATACACAAACAATAATCATTTCCCAATGGTCCAGGCAGATCAATGCTCTAAACTGCTAACTATGCCTTTTCCATCAGCAAAAAATATTTTAAATGAGATTTTTTTATGTGAAGTCAATGCTAAAGAGAAAAAGAGCAGCAAATTAAAGCACACATCCCACTTTCACTTCACCATATTGCAATCCTTTTTTTTTTTTTTGCACTTGCTTTTCCTGTTTCTTCAGATCAGACTCTTGACACTTATTTGCTATGCACCACTTGGCTAGAAAATTATACATCGGAAAGCCCATAAGACTGTATATAGGAGAGAGAGAAAGAGCCTGACCTATTCAGAAAACAGATGACCTCTTTTGCATATGTTCTACATATGAGTGATTTGGGGAAATATTCAACAGATGTTCACTTTTTCACCTTTCCCGAACACACTAATGTTTGATTAAATGGACAGTTCACCCCAGGATGAATATTATGTCATCATTTACTCATCCTCCACTTGTTTTAAACCTGAGAGTTTCAAGTAAAGAAAGATACTGACGAATTGTTAAAAAGTAATTGACTTCCATAGTATATTTTTGTTGCTACTATCAGCAGATCTTGTTTTTTTAGAAGTATTTATAAAAGTTTAAAACTACTAAAGACACAGAATTGTCTTTAGAACCATTTTTGGTTGTGCTGGTTGAAAGTCTCTACACATTCCAATAGTAATGATTAAAGTAAACGATCTAAATGTATTTAAATGTATTTTTATATTCTGGGAAAAGCATGCGACAAAAAAAAAAATGTTTGTTCAATTAAAAATTGCTGACAAATAACTATGTCCCGATCAGGTTTTTTTGCCCTCGAGTTCAAGTCCGAGTGGTTTGATTTTGAGGATCTACAGTACCAATAACGAAACCCGATCTGATACTTCTATAATACATAAAAAAGAACAAAGAAGAGCGAAGAAACAGATCCAGGATGTTCCTTATTTTATTTAATTCACCTTATTTTAAAATTTAACAACTTTGTTAACAAACAGAGGACTTCTGTGAGGTAGCTTGAACAATCAAGTAACAAATAACAAAAATTATTCACTTTTGGACTTAAAAAATAAAAAATCTAATATAAAAACAAATAGCACCTTAACTTAAAATACCCGGCAGGCAATCCCAAGTTTACATATATCATGGTTTACTATGGCAATGTTGTTATCATCAACTTTATAATACCTCCAGACCGCAGACAAACTCACGCTTTCCACTTCAAGCTGCTTCCTTGTTCTACTTTGCCGGCGTTTAACCAATAGTGTCTCTGTAGTAATATCATGCCGCACACATTGCTGTTGCTGTGTGAAGACAAGAAAGAGGTCTAACTCTGTGCCACCGCATAACTATAGATGTGTTAAAAAACAATGAGAAATAGTGTCTGAATGAGTGATGAAATGAGTGGGTGTCTCCATGGAGTTTTCTAACTGGTGAATTTTATTTTTTTGTTATTATATTTGAAGAATACTTTTTTTTATTTTAAAATGCTTTTCAACAAAGCATGAATTAAGCAAACGTACCAATATTCCTTTTTCAAATCCACACGAACTACAGTATGAATATTTGACAATACAGTACAAACACTGTAAAACATGCAATGTCCTAACACAAATATGGTCCCACTTTATACGTTAAGTGTCTTAACTACTATATACTTGCATCAAAATAAAAATAAAATGCACTTACCATGTTCATAATGTAATGCTGAACTATATTGAGAAGGGACACTAGTAGGGTTAATGACAAGTTTGGTAGTATGGCTACTTGGCTAGGATTAAGGCTGGGTTAAGGTGTACAAAATGGTCAACAATTGAAATTAGTTACAGATGTAATTACATGCAGGTATTTAATCAAGCAGATGTGTGTGTGCCTTAGGGATTTTACGATGTGGTCACATGTTGATTGGTCAGTTTATATGTCTCAGAATCTGTGCTTTGGTCACATGGTTGAGGAGAAATTGGATCGTATATATTTGCTCTTTCTCTTTTCCTGCTCTGCTTTTTTTCTGCTCTGGAGTCTTCACTGCCTACTGCTATCTAGCTCTCTCTTTGGGCCTTAATCTGCTTATCCTCTCTCTGTCTGGTAACTTTAAATACATTTAAGCTGGGTACAATTAATATCATGTTTTTATTTTATTTTATAACTAATTCAGTGTAACCATAGTGAATAATTGTCATTAAATCATTTCATTTTCAAGTATTCTGTGATTTTCTTTTGATTTAACATTAACACTTAATTGCTTCATATTGCAATACAATACAATCACATAACAGCAATGCTCTCCCACATATCTTTAGCTATTACAACTGCCCTTATCCTGTCCGTATTTCGTGTAAGATGGGCATGGGCAAACAGCTGCGCCACAGCTCCACACACCTGTTCATATCCAGTGATGCTGAAATTTGGTTAATTTCTCTTTTTGTTTGATGAAACACCACTTGACTCTGTTAAGCCGAGAGACCTCAGTGCTGTTAGCATGATTGCATGTGATTAGCTGTTCAGCTAGACCCTTACAAAGGCAGAATATGCTCCTCTCAGCTTCAGAGAGAGAGAGAGAGAGAGAGAGAGAGAGAGAGAGAGAGAGAGAGAGAGAGAGAGAGAGAGAGAGAGAGAGAAAGAGAGAGAGAGAGAGAGAGAGAAGAACCTGGAGCATAATTAAATATTAAGTCGGCTCTTTGATTTATGCAGAGCCAGAAGCCAGAGATTACCCTTCGCTCTTAATGTACAGCTGATCCAAATCCCAGCAATGGGGGACTGAGGGACCAAAAAACACAGGAGTTTGATATTCTGATCCTGTCTTAAAAAGACAGACGTTCAGATGAAGGATTCTGCAGAGAGGGACACACACACTCACGGTTCCAGTGCAGAGAGGGACACACACACTCACGGTTACAGTGGAAATGGAGATCCAGTGTGATCAAAGAAAGTATAAAAGCAAATGAGCTGTCTGGTCTGTCCTGAGTCACTGAATGAAGATCTCAACTCGAATTAAACAGTAATCTGAATTCTAGTTCCAAACTTTAGCTTCATTGTAAAAAGTGTCTGTTAAGTATTTACTGTGCATACACATATTTATATGTCCAGTAAATTATTGAGATAGTAAATTAAAATCTAGTGCTGGTTCACACAAAAAAATAAGTTAAGTGTCCGTATTTTGTGATTTACCGATGTTTTCAGTTTATTTACGGTTATGAATTATATCATGAGACCCTTATCTCTGCTGTCAACATTTAATGTTGAAAATGCAACTCTGCAGTTTAACAAAGTGACCTTTATTGACATTTTAGCACTTTGAAACAATATATTGTTGAGGAATATATAGAAATAAGCATACTGGCAGTTTATTACCATTTTTTGTAACCTAATTTACAACACAAATACAGACAATACATCACTTTAAACTGTCAAAAATGACAACAAAAGTCACTTTTTCAAACTTTGAGTTAAGTTCCATAATCATACCCGTCAACATTGGGATGTGAAAATAAGGAATGATGGATGTGTTATTAATATTATTACAAAGGATATTATTATTTACAAAGAATAGAATAAATTGTATTCATTAGAATTAGCTGCAAATACATTACAGTTTAGCCTATTAAAATTAATAGCTATTAAAAAGAAATGGAATCAAGTTATCAAGTCTCATTAACCTTTTCTTCACTGTATAATCTAAACATTCTAATTAAAGAGCAGCGAATTCATCTCTTATTTATATTTTTCATTTGATTACATTAAATAACAGGTCACTTTAAAAATGCACCCATCTATAATGAAAGCGTTCGATTGCTTTCCTAACTGTTTATGCTCATTTAAGACAAAATTTGTTATGTTTAAAAGAAAATCCACCAAGATCAGCATGTTTAAATATTATTATTATTATTATTATTATTATTATTATTATTATTATTATTATGTGTATATGTCTTTCAACCACGCACCCAAAACCCAAAGTCCACTTTTGCTCTGCTTCAAATCGAGTGCACAGAATCTATTTAAGAAACAGTCTTATCACTATGAAGTGTGTGACAATCACGCACTGCTACATAAACTGACTGTTTTGAGGATAGCACAGGAGGGGCAACAGTGCCTGTAATGGAAAGAAAGTGAATCCTGTCTTTTTTATATTTATTTCAAAGGGTGTTCATGCCTAAATAAAATAAAAGCACAGAATAGATTCACATTTAAAAGCAAGGGGCGTCTCCTGGTAGTATGGGTTGTGTATAGGGAGGATCGGATATTTGATGTTTATTGCCACCCTTCATAGAAAGATTAACAATATGGAAGAAATACAGGAAAATACCTTTAAGGGGTAGGAGTGAGATAAAATTGTAAAATACAGAAGAATCCCGGTAAATAAACGGGAGGGTTGACAGGTATTCCCATAATGCAAAACATAAGTAAATACATATAGTAAACAAATGAGTAAAAATAACAATCATAAAACACAGAAAACTGTTAATTTATGGATCTTTTTAAAGTGTACTTATAGTTAAAATGGTTAAATGAATTTCATTCCAACAACAAAAAATAAATATTTTTACATGATGTTTTTGAATTTTGTACAATCAGCGCTGTTTTATCGGGCACAAAATTTAAAGTTTTGGTAAACTGTTTATGAAGGAACTGGGTTTGTGAGTTTATGAAAAGCTAGTTAATAATAAAATCTTAAAAATGTCAAATGGGTTAAATAAGAGATGACAAAATAAAATACATTTTACAAAATATATGTTTACATATACTGTAAAAAAAATGCCAGAGTAGTGTCTATTTGACTGTAAATGTAAAATTTAAATGGCTGATATAATAGTTATGAACTGTTTAGGAAATGCTTAAAAAACAAACATGGGTGAAATAATGTTCCATCATTATTCAGTGTAACATTCATATAAAATTAAACTGCATTATTTGATCTGACCTGCATTTATGATAATGTACAAATTAATTGTACACATTATGAAACATGGCAGGATTGTAACGCAGAGGAATCCAAATGATTGTCCATAGAGGTTTGAAACATAGTTCTTTGCATGGCTTCTTTAGATAATGTGGTATTCAGTGACGAGAAGCTACTCTGAAACGACAGCTCTTCAAAGTGAAAGACACTTCAAATTTTAAGCAGTTGAAGTAAAGTGAAGTAAATTCTGCAGCAAAAAGGTAACACTTTTTAAACAATGATTTTGGCACATTTCTACAATCAGAGTTCAAGCTAAAAAGCATACACAGTTTGAGAGGGAACTGGGTTTGGTAGTTTATGAAAAGCTAGCAACTAAAACCATTAAAAAGATGAATGGCAAAATATGTTCTATTGTCATTAGAAGTAAAAAGACATATGCAAGAATGAAAGAACATGACCAGGGCACAAATAATCATACTAAACTTCATTATATGTCAAAGGATTAAAAACGTCTTGGTTAAAACCAAATGGGTTGTAAAATTTGGGCAAAATAAAAAAAAAAAATAGTATGAAAGTTTAATTTTAGAGCATTTCAAATTATTCTTGTTCTAAATATACCTGACAAGTTTATTGGTATATCAAAATTAATTACATTTTAGTGGGTGTCTTCATTTAACTACTAAGCAACATCAGATAACTATAAAAATAAATTAAAGCTGCATTACAGTACTTTTTATGCTTGAAAGCATCTTTGCCTAAATACATATATTTTATCAGTTAAGCAGATTAAAGAACATCAGATAACTATAAATATTTATATGTACAGTAATCTATTGAGATAGTAAATTAAAATCTAGTGCTGATTCACACCAAACACAAACTTAAGTATCCGCTTAATTAGATTACATATAAAGTAAATGCAAATGCCTGAATAGAAGCAAACTTGCAATGGATTGTGCAAATAATTTAGAGTGCATGGCAATGTCTTTTTCTGGCCACAATTCATTTTCTGCACTTGTTGTTGTTTCTGTAGGAATATGCAAAAGGCATTTCCCCAATTTTGCACCTATAGAAATGGATGGGCCAAACATTTTAGATGGGCTGAATTGATTTTGATGGGTTCAAAATCATTGACTGAAACACTGATTAGATCTGACGTTAGATCTGACGTTAGATCAGAACGTATTGACTGTTCAGCATCTACAATGCACACTACATGGATAAACTACAATAGTTTATATCAGCTGTATGGATGCTGCAGTTAACAACTTTTAATTTTAACTGATACTGATAAGGATTCTTTTCAGATCAATCTTTTTGTTTGTGCTTTTTGAACTGTTTAAACAACATTTCTAATTATAAGTCTTCTAATTTCAAACTTTGAAATGTTGTCAATGTTATCACAGTTGTACTATTTGTTACAATTCTATACATTGACCGATACAAAGCTGTGTGGTGTCCAAATGAGTGCTTCATTCATGCTACACTAACGATAATCAACCTTTGCTGGCCAAAACAAGTTTTTGCCAAATTTTGAAGCTAAATTTGGGTTATTTCAATCAGAATTTGCACTATGAGGAACTTTACTTTAGCACAAAAGATTTCCTCTGTAATCATTTCAATGTATTCAAGTTTGTCATGCAAATTGACCATGCTGACCAACACAAAGCAGCTTGAATTTTAAGCTGTGCTTCATTTATTGCTTTACTACTGACAATTAACCTTTTTTTGGCCACAAAAGTTTTCAGCTAAATTCAATTTATGTAATTTCAATAGGAACAGGAAATGGAGAATTTCACTTAAGGGTCAGAAATTACTATGCGAACCAACAGAAAGCTGCATGGTTTGAAAATGACATGCACTGCTTCATTCATTACTGCATTATTGCCAATGGTCATTATATTTGCAGCCAATTCAGCTGTAATAATGTGACTAGAGTACACCATTAATGTACTGGTGTGACGTCATAAACAGCAGGTAACCATAAATGTAGACAATTTTCCCTATGAATGCTAGTTGAGAAACTTCCCCCTGCTTAACCATACTGATGAGTGTTACAGCCACACATGAGCGCATGTTAATGGAGCACGAGGCCAAGGACGGTGGCTCTTGATGGATCACAGCTGTCTATGTGTGATGAGGTGCATATAAAAACCCACTGTATCTTCTCAGGGATGGCATAAATCTGTCGCAGATACAACTGTATCTATATATAGCCTGGGTTCAGTGAGCTCTTGATTCTTAAGAATATTTCGTCAAAGCTGAGTCACCTTTAAGACACTGAACTCAAACCTCTGGAAACCTAAACCTAGGCCTGCTAAATGTCATATATACAAGTAGAATGTGGTCCCTTATCAAGAGCCTGTGTTGGTCCTGGAACAACAATATTGTCAGTCCAACTGTTTAGAAGTAAGCTAAAGGCCTGGACCAGTTTGTACTTAGTTCAAAATACACTCAGACCTCAGTATTCGTTCTCACTAAAAGTACCTTTCACACATACAGATGTTTCATGTATGAACAGGCCTTTTTGAAAATACTGGTAATTATTTTAATGGCAATTTTCAAGAAAGAGAAGTTGTAAAATTACCAGTAATTTACCGGAATGAGATGTCTATGACAGCCAATCAGAACATTCAGACGCATTCACATCCACGCTGTTTATGAAAATAAAAGCCTTTGAATATTTTTCCAGACACATTTAGCTACTGTTGGAAAAAGGAAAACATTTTTTTATTATTTTCACCTCTTTATTTGTATTAAACCATTGTATTTGTATTGCTTAAAAGGTAATATATTAACTAAACTTCTCTTGAGTGTGATATGCCTTGCATACTAATGAAGCATTTTTGCAGAAGTAGATGAAGTTGATAGAAATGCAAAGACCTGATTGTCTAAAATTAACTTAAGCTCTGCAGTGAAACTTCCTGTGAGCAAAGATGAGTTGAAACTGAACACAGAATGCACAGTTGAGAAGTCTTATGCTTTTAATGTTGTGCAGAGAATTCAGAAAAAGAGGACGCATGTATGGGTGCGGCCAATGGAGGACTGGAGAATTATTGACAAGTGACAAATTCCACTAAACTCCACCTGTTAATATCAGCTGCCTATAAAAGGCAGGAAAATGAAGGAAATAAAGGAAATATTGCGCACCTCCTGAATGTAACTTTTGCATTGCATTGAGGATACCAGAATTCTGTGAATCCAATTATTCATTTGTATCCAATAAATTACTAAGATTTTTGACTTTGAAGAAAACCCTCTCCTGACCTGTTTTATTGAACACGCATGGACTTTTTGATTTTTGATAAATTTGATCAAACACTGCCAGATGTTAGTTAGATAACGTTTCTATGTTCCTTCTCAATGCCAGCTGTTTAAAAAATTATCAATAAAACGCTTATGATAAACCACTGTTTGTTTAATTTGAGGCTCTGCTTCAGTTGTTTGACATGTGCTCCAGTGAGAGCCAGCACATACATAACTGTTTCAATTTACTATACTCTTCTATGTTAAGCTGCTTTGACACAATCTACATTGTAAAAGCGCTATAGAAATAAAGATGAATTGAATTGAATATTATGTACATCTCGACATGCGAAAGTGTTCCTCCATGTTTTCATCGAAGTTGTTCACAATACTAATCCATCCACAGAATTTGTAATGTAATCAAATGTGCAAACATTTAGCTGAGGTTTGCGCTTCTGCCTTTGAATGTCTCTGGGACAAAGCAGCTGCATGAATGCTAAAGCTTTAAATAAAAGTGAAACCATCAACAAAAGCCCCACCACTTCTATGTTTGGAATGGATGTGAAGCGTCCTTGCCTGTGTGAACAGCACTTTTTTTAAATTACCAGTAAAGTTGTTCCAGAAATGTTCCGGATATTTACCGGTATCACTCTGTGAAAGGGGCTTTTGTATATATAATTCAGCACAAACTGTTGGAAGTGAATTGCATATCATTACAAGCTCTGCAAAGGATGGAAGTGACAAAAAGCATGTCCTATGAGAATGAGAACTTTCCAACTTTTGACAAGGATGTTGTTGCAGGACATATACCTAATCACATTGGCTGCTTCCATAAATGTAATAAATGTACTGTATAATAGGGGCTGTACTGTGTCATAAAATAGGGGCATGGCTGAGAGCCATGGGAATGAAGCGAGGCAAGTGGTGTGAGCACTGATGAGTGTCACCTGGTCTTGAGTCCAAGAGAAGGAGCTCCAAAAGCATAAATGGAGGAATATGAGAGGACCAGGCCTAGAACACTTGATTTTGTTTTTTGTTTGTTCATTTATTAAAGTTGTTTAAACTTTTGCTGTATCCCGCCTCTTCCTTACCTTAGACTAAGGAGTTAAACCTTGTTGCATTGATGCTGAAATCCAGGAGGAAAGAGGAACATGCTGTCGGAGAGTTCTCACCGTGGGGGAGAAGTTTGCAGTTCCATCGAGACAGAGAAGCGGAGTCTGCCAGCGTGGACACATGGGGCCAGATTCACTTGCCGTCATCCACAGCCACATGGTGAGGGGCGGATGGTTCACTGGCGTTCGCCAGAAGCCGAGACCTCCTGCTGTCCACCAGGATGGGGAGGAGCAAGAGATGGGGGTTTACTGCTGTAAACAAATCTAGAGAAGTCACTGCCAACTGCTGAGAGAAATGGGAAATGGGGGGCCCAGATCCAGGCGCCTGTGAGCGGCAGGAGCCAGCTGGGGACGGGGGAGTTCAAGACTGTCCACAGGGGCAGCCAGTGCTGTTGTGAGGGTCTCTCAACGGGTGGATGCACAAGCAGGGAAACTGGACATACTTTTATTTGTTTCTCTCTCTGTGAATGTGTATTCTGTTTCTCTTTATACTTCCATCTCGGGTGGCTTGAGAGGGGTGATGGGGTATGTCATCTGTGAGATATGTCATTTTGTTCAGGTGGCTGTGAGGGGGGATGTTTGTTTTGCATTTATGTATTTATTATAATTGTTTAAATGTCTCTTCCCTCTTTAATATCATGTTTTGAGCATCGTCACAGTTTGGTTTAAAACTTAGTTCATCACTACTGCAAGACAAAACTGATAATCTGTATTAGAGATGCAAGTTTGCCTAATAATGAGAGCTTTTTATATTTGGAAGTCAAAAATCAATATATAGGCCAATACATACAAATTTATTGGACTATAATACAAAATTTATAATTTTTTATTATTTTTTTATAATTTGCTTTCTTAAAAAGGAAAAATCAACATGCTTGGCATTTTATTTACATCATTGGGTGCTCAATGTCTCCATTAAAAAGTCTAAATCTGAATTTTTATTAAGGTCAAAGGTCTGAAACAATTGATATAATACATAACTTGTTTTTAATAAACATCCGTAACGTGCATCACAAGTCAGCACTATTTATTTTTCTTTAAATTTGCATTCAAAACACATTAAATACAATGCAAATGTGGAAAAACCACTAACATAAGTGAATTTTTGTACAAGCTGAGATTGCATATCTCAGAGGTGCAATGTCAGACACAATGCACTGAATGGAGCTAGTGATGTCACTGTGAGGGGTGGGGTTAGGTGTGGGCATTAAAAAGCATTGCATACAGCTCAAATTGCTACTGCACCACGTCTGCATCCAGACCTCTCTCTAAAAAAAGGTGAAACATACTAAAGGTGTGTAACGAAAACTTTAGGTGTTTAAGGTAGTTTTGTGGTCCTTATATCTGTATTTTGTGCATACTGCCGTTCAAAATGTCTGTGTTTCGTTTCATAGTGGCGTTTCACATTTCCACTCTTTACAACTCCAATTGTCTCATTACAAATCAAGCAGAATGACTTTGTGCTGGCTTGTGGCAAAATAAACCCATACTTATCTGTCCATTCAACTTTGAACTGTCTATTCTCTACATCAAGTTTTCTTTTCTGTGAGATCGACATCTTCATCTATTCAAATGATCGCTTTGCTGCAGTGCATTAAAGCAGGCTTGATTGCATGTGAAACCTTGTATGATCACTGGATATCATGACAACAGGAAAACTGCAGGAAATGCAGAAATGCAGTCATGCAGGAAAACTGAATATTTTGCCTTTGATTTTATTTCAGCCCATATTCTTCTTTTTTTATTTCTTTATTTTTATTTTTTACAAAAATGCAAACAACCAAACAGTTTATTTAAAAGGTGTATGCATTCATCAATGAAGAAAAGCCACAATTTGAATAATTTACACATGTTCTTGCATTACGTAATAGAGTCGGGTCCAGATTAAAAATCCTCGCTGTCCTTTGAGAAGCCCTGATTTACATTTTTGTATGTTTGTATATTATTAGTATATAATTTTCCAAAAAATTATATTTACTTATTTAAAATGAGCTAAAACAAAACAATTCTTGAGTTTTTTTGAGGGGAAAGCATTTTTTTATGTTTAATCCACTTACATTTGTAAAAATGATTAGGTTAACATGTTGTCCCAACATAAATCAATTTTGTGGAACCCAGCAGTATCTGTAGATGTACAACAAATCTAGGTTTTATAAGTACATTTCTGGAAACAAGTTTTATGGGAGGAGTGTTCATTTCAGAATTTATTGACTTGAAGAAACGCTTGAGACTGCACATGTGCAAACATATATATATATTTTACTATATTGGACAATTTAAAACATTTACAGAAAAGTTGATATGAAATTGTATTGCTTCAAATATGTAAATTTATATGAATTTTTGCTAGCAGTTTATGAGACAGTTTTTTCCGTATTTTCCCATTCAAGGAGACAGAAATTGCATGCCCAAAATAGCCGCCTGGGGGCATTGCAAATATTGGCGGAAAGTGAACTGCCTTTGCTTGAAAGTGACTTTGATGCAATGTCAACAAAAGCCAAATGCTAGAATCTGGAGAACTTTCAAGGAATTAGAAGCAGAGAAAGTCTCCATAAGACCTTGGAAAGTTAATGCAGCTGAGTACAACGAGTGAAGCTTACTGACAGTTGGAGCGTGTGAAGCGGGAGATGATGTAAACGTGGCCCCGGGGCTCTGCTGGAGAGGCGGAGCTAATGACAGGCGAGAGTGACATGTGTGAAAGACAAGAGCTGAGAAACACACTGCCACTGGCTCTGATGGCACATCAAACTGACATCCTCAACGCACACATTTGTCTGTGTATGTGTATTTGTGTACGTGTGTGTGAAATTTTTTATAGGAGTTAGGAAATCTCATCACAGCCACAGTGACAGAGAATAAAAATTTAAGTAAATAATTCATTATGTATATATAAACATATTTTGAGGACAAATATATAATATAATATAATATAATATAATATAATATAATATAATATAATATAATATAATATAATATAATATAATATAAAATAATAGTTTAACCTACATTTAATTAAATTTATCAAGTAAAGTGAAGTTGTTTAGTTAAGTTAAAAGTGACATTAATTTAAAAGTGAAGTGAAGTTAAAAGCAAAATGTATCAAGTGAAGTGAAGTTGTTAATTTAAGTTAAGTAAAAAGTGAAGTTAAGTTAAAAGTTACATTTATCAAGTGAAGTTAATTTGTAAAATTAAGTTAAGTTGTTAAATTAAGTTAAAAGTTAAGTTAAAAGTGAAGTTAAGTTAAATGTTACATTTATTAAGTGAAGTTGTTAAACTAAGTTGTTAAATTAAATTAAGTTAAGTTAAACGTTACATTTATCAAGTGAAGAAATTAAGTTGTTAAATTAAGTTAAAAGTGAAATTAAGTGAAGTTAAATGTTACTTTTATCAAATGAAGTGAAGTTGTTAAATTAAGTTGTTAAATTAAGTTAAAAGTAAAGTGAAGTTAAAAGTGAAGTGTAATTACAGTAAGTTATATTAAAAGTGAATTTAAAAGTGAAGTTACAGTAAGTTAAGTTAGTGAAGTGAAAGTAAATTAAATTAAAAGTGAAGTCAAAACTAAAGTGAAGTAAAAAGTTAAGTTAAAAGAGAAGTTAAGTTAAAAGTGATGTTAAAAATGTGAAGTTGAAAGTTAAGTTAAAAATAAAGTTAAGTTAAACTGTGAAGTTAAAAGTAAAGAGAAGTTAAAAGTGAGGTGAAGTTAAAAGTGAAGTTACAGTAAGTTAAGTTAGTGTATGTGAAGTTAAACTAAATTAAAAGTGAAGTTACAGTAAGTTAAGTTAGTGAAGTGAAGTTAAACTAAATTAAAAATTAAGTGAAGTTAAAAGTGAAGTGAAATGAAGTTAACTTAAAAGTGAAGTGAAGTAAAAAATGACAGTCAAAAATTGGATCTCCCTAAAAAAATATAAGCAACACAACTATGTTGAACATCGGTTATAAAAAGAAATGTTTCTTGAGAAGTATACAATCTAATTTAAATGATTTCTGACACTGAAGACTGGAGCAATGATTGCTGAAAATTTAGATTTTGACATCTCAATAAACAAATAGCATTAAAAAAAAAAGTTCATTTAAATTGCATTCATAATACACAACATTCATTCATTCAATCATTTTCTTTTCGGCTTAGTCCCTTCATTAATCTGGGGTCGCCACAGCGGAATGAACTGCCAACCCATCCTGCTCGATTTTACGCAGCGGATGCTCTTCCCGCCGCAACCCATCCCTAGGAAAATCCACACACACTCATCCACACCCACACACTACGGACAATTTAACCTACCCAATTCACCTGTACCTCATGTCTTTGGACTGTGGGGGAAACCGGAGCACCCGGAGGAAACCCATGCGAACACAGGGAGAACATGCAAACTCCACACAGAAACACCAACTTATCCAGCCGAGGCTCAAACCAGCAAACTTCTTGCTATGAGGCAACAGCACTACCTACTGCGCCACTGCCTCGCCCATACACAACATTATTTAAATAAAAAAGCAATTTTATTCAATAACATTACAACATAATAACCCAACAAAACCAAGATAAACTAGGCAACAGCAACTAACACGGAGGCTTCACTGTGAAGCCTTCAGCTTTCGCTCTGTAATCAACACACAGCCATATACACAAACACATCTGGATAAAGACATTAAAACAGCTCTGCTAAGCATGGGCATATTAAAGCAAGCACCCCCGGGAAAAAGCAAGACCTTGTTTTAATGACCGCATTAACCCTAGTCATTAAGCCTGTCTGCGGTTAAACACACACAAACACATTCACACACCATCCTGACGGCTTCTTAACATGACAAACGAGTCCAGTTTATCAAGTCACGGGACCACAGAAACGTTAACACCCCATGTCTGATCCCAAACACACACACACACACACATGTGCACATGCATGCCAACGTCCTCATATTCATTTGCACTCATTACATCAATAACTACTTCAGAGTTCGAGTAAACAAGGGAGTCTGGGACGCGGTGAGCTGCCAAATAAAGATTCTCGATTCAGACTGACAAAGCTGCTGTCCTTTGCCAAGCGAACAGCAAGCGCTCACAGGGACTGTGACATTTTGTTGCCGTAAGACTGAGACGGATGGTTGAAATTAAGATGCTAAAATCCTCGGCGGTGTGGCATCGAGATGAGAATCGGAACTAAAAGCGATACACCGCAGGCAAAAAACACAGCACTTGTCAGTTTTGAGATTTGAGACTTTTGGGGGATTTAAACTTTTTTTTTTGTCTAATGGAAGGAAAACTTTTAAGTGTTTTTGTTCAGTGTAGCTCTTTATCAATCTGTGCCTGTTGATTTCAACTACAGGACACAATCCGCTTGTTAAGTTAGAGATCATGCAAAGTGACTTCCGGGTTGAAGAGCTCTATCAAACTGTATGAGGAGACTCAAGAAACTGTAATAATAAAGGTTTACAAAGCAATATATTACTTTCAAAAATCATGGTTGCAATATATATATATA
>CAIGQZ010035027.1:15370873-15392272 GCA_903798205.1 Danio tinwini
TATATATATATAAAATCTAATACAGATATATTTCTAATATATTAGAAAAAAGTACACTAAAACATTAGCAGCTGTATGAGTCATGTCACTTAGCTTACTGTAACATTTTTGCTTGGAGGGAAAAAACATTAAATATAGAATAAACTGAAAATCCAAACCTGTATAGAAACCCCTAAGCTAAGAGCTGAGAGAGAAACTTGAGTAAATAAACTCACAAGACAAGTCTGTATAAACGTGACCTGTTTTGACTACAGATGGCAAACAAGTCTTCGAGTTGACTGTCAAGGCAATTTGTGAAAACGAGAGAAAAAGTGCAACCTCAACATAGCAGCAAAAAAAAAAAAAAAAAAAACCCACAGCTTTACAGAATCTCCTTACAGCAACAATGATTTCTGCTGAGGAAACGTATGTGTCATTTCAGAGGGAAACCCGTCAGCAATTAAAGCCCTTGAATGTAATTGAGAGAGTTATTACGTTCCGCTGACAGTTAGTGAAAGAGACAAAAAGTCCAACCAACCCTAATTCTGTCTGCGATCAAAGTCATTTCCTCAATCAGACAAGCGTGCAATAATAATCCTGCCGCTTTCTATTGCTCTTCTTCCCCTTTCTACGAGCTCTGACGTTTCCTCTTGGTGTATATAAAAGGATGGCCTCTATATTCGGCTCTGATAAAGTTCAACAATTCCCCCTCATACATCAGGGAGATAAACAGCACCGCAACGCAGCACGAGTAAACAACAACAGCGAATCTACAGCTCAGCAAAACCTGCAACACAGCAAACAGATGCGAGACCTAAAACGCAGCAACCGTTGCTATGGAGTAGGGCATGATGGGCCGGTGTGTGAGTTAGGAGATGATTAGTTTGGGATACAGGGGGTAGAAGTGTTATATTAACAGACAAGTGCACAATCCTGTGGGCATGATCAGACACACTACACGATCACAGAGAATAAGCTTGGCTAGTGACATTATAAAGATACTGTACATGAACGGCTGAATAATTTATCAATTCGGCATCGACACTGCAATGTGTGGATCTGCAATAGACACGACATAGGATGTACAATGTCCAGTTAGGATTATAGTTGACCAAGCACCACAGTACTGAAAACACATGGTTTGTGGATGAAAGTTTAACATCTTAGAGTAAGAGCAGTGCTTGTAACACTAGCACTACTGAGGTGACCATTTACAAATTTCAAGAGTTCACACTGATTGATAGATTGATAAATAAAGCGTGTTTGGCATGCTGTCCTTTGAGAGAGCTCGGAAGATCCTCGAGCCCAGGGCTCCCTCCTGTTTCATCGGGAAAGAGTGGAGTCTTAGCTCAGGTAGGGAGCTTGAATGAATTTAAGCTCCCTCGAATTCATTCATTTTCTTCGGCTTATTCCTTTTTTTCTCAGGGATTGCCACAGCGGAATGAACCGTAAACCATTCCAGCAAATGTTTTTTTTATGCAGCAGATGCCCTTACATCTGTAAACCTATAAGACACTCTCACACTAATATGCTATGGTCAATTTAGTTTATTCAATTCACTTATGCCACATGTCTTTGGACTGTTTGGTGAAACTGGAGTAACCAGAGGAAACCCATGCGAGCATGGAGAAAACATGTAAACTACACACAGAAATGCCAACTGGCCCATCCAGGACTTGAACCAGCAAACGTCTTGCTGTGAGGCAACAGTGCTAACCATTGAGCAGCCGTGCCACCCTACCCTGAATTATGCTAGGAAAAAGGGGGAGGAGTCAGGGTGGATGGGGGGATTCTTCAAGACGAAGATGACTAAGGTAAGGAAATCCAGTTATTTATGTGTTTTGGATTTGGTAAATCACAAGATAGCTTATGTAGGACCAGCTGTGGTCAGTCATAAGCATGTGATCCTCTTGAAATTAGTTTATAAATAAACTTCACGTGATTTAATAACTACATCAAAATACAACCCATATACCTATAGTGCCCTGACTTTTCCTAACTGTGTGTATATTTCATTTCAACATCACTATTTTATTAAAATTGCAAAATACAAAACAGTTGTGAGTATTTCTGTCTTGAATGGTCAAACTGACTGCATGCATATCAGCATCCGCCACTTTATTTTTATGCTTTTGAATATGCGTGCCTCTGTTGTTAAACAATATTCCACAAACAAAAACTCGAGAAGGTATTGCATTTGAATTTATTACATGACTGTTAGGCAAGTTTGGTATATAGTATTAATGTGAAAAGTGTGAATGGAACTTGGACATACTACATCCACCATTTGTCATTATCACATGACCTACCTGTGTCTGTTGCATTGCTTCACTCCTATTCATGAATTCTCTCACTTGAAATCATGGGATAACATAGCGTCCATTGAATATGAACTTCAGAATCTTGCCAGAAGTTGTCATCCTGCTACTTCTCGTATGACTGTTTTTAGAATACTATGAATTCAGACATACAACTCGACTTGCATACTATTTTTAACATACTATATAGTATGGCAGTATGTGATTTTGGACGCAGATTAACCTTCTGATAGCAAAAACCTAACTTTACTTCAACATGTCTTTCAAATCAAAATGTTCACTTTCCTCTTGCACTTGTCACAATACATGAGGTACACACGTTTGTGGCCGGTACTTGTACACAATTGTAGGCTATATTACAAAAAAAAGATAGTATGTCTAATGTAATGAAAAAAAAAGACATTCAAATAATAATTCATCAATTTTAATATAAGCTTTCGATGTAAATTTGACGTGGCAAATTTTATTTGGTGCAGTTTTATATGAACGTTCAGAATAACCACCATGGCCAATCTAGAAGTTAATAAATTCTGGTAGTTGCATTGTATTGTAAACCATTAAATCAAAATAAATGATAACATTCATAGCTTGAACAAAAATGTATTGTATTTAATTATTCATATGGTGAAGACTATATTAATACTTTTTATTTGATTATTCAATTTCTGTCACTGTTGTGGATCTTTTTGTTTTTCTTGCATGTGTGTGTGTGTGTGTGTGTGTGTGTATGTGTGTGTGTGTGTGGGAAGTGGGTGTGTCTTGTTTGGGTTATCTTCACCGCGTGATGTGTGTGTATGTTTGTTACATTCATCAGCTGGGTGGTCACGTGCTTTGTTCCCACTCACAGCACACAGATGTCTGCTATCAGTCACAGCTGTCGCGCCTTCCGCGTGCTATATATGTTCAGTGTTTTGTAGATAGTGTTATCAGTCTGTTGTTTGTTCACTCCTGTGTCTGCTTCCTGTTAGACATTCTCGCTCGTTCTGGTGGAGGGTCTTTGGCATAAGACTGTCTCATTTGGACCTTGTGCACGTCTACGTTTCATTGTTGTTGTTACAACTGCCTGCTCTGAAGACAACATTATCTGTGAGAGACTTCACCCCAAATCCGCTACTCTAATGAACTTTACCTTGGGTAAACTTGACGATTTCCTTGAGAGCTGCTCCATAGCGCTAACCTTTCCCTTTCCTCGATATCTGGTGAGATATCCGTGAGAGACTGCTATACGACTTTGGTTCACGGATGAACCTTTACCGCTGTTTGACGTGTTGTATTCTGGTGTGAGCATCCTTGCCCTTCACTAAATCTGGTGAGATCAATACCAGTTGTTACTCTTTAAATAAATCATCTTGTTTTCACTTGCATTTGGGTCTCCTGTGTATGTACTTGTGACAATTTCTATACCTGAATGCTCTGTCTGAATGTTGTTTATTTATCCTAATCAATATTCAATTATATATTCTTTCCAAATAGAGCTATTCAAGTCATGTTTAAATTGTATTCATGTTGTACTATATATCACAGAAATAATAACATTGCAATGTAGTTTTTTTCAATACCGTGCAGCCCAAACATATATACACCGGAGGCACCCAGTTGATAACCAGACTCTGTGGTTGATGATATAAACCAGCGGCTGCTGCTCAGCAGGCAGAGATGCAATGCCAGCGATCCATGGCTTGATGCCCAGCGCTTACGGCACACATGCCCGGCAGAGCGCCCCCAATCAGGGTTTAGGTATGGCCCCTGTTCGAGGACGCTAGATCTCAGTAAAATAGAGCCAATCCCCTTTCCCTTCCCTCAATCTGTTCATTTTAATTACTCCTCCTCCTTTAGGGCACGACTTCTCATTACAACTCCCCTCAATTCCCTTCCTTTTTTCAGATCACAAAAAAGACACGATTAATTCATTTCATTGAGGAAAACAAAGCTATTGCCAACACTGGAGACCCATCATAGGGATTCGGCCAACAATGGAGGCTACAATTAGGAGAGTTTTAAAGAGAAGGGATAATCTGTGAAATTAAAGGTTAGGCTTCATCTTAAATGCTCCAAACCGTGATGCTGAAAATGACTCTTTCCAACCATAAGCTTGGTGTTGTTTACCACTGAACAACACTATTTAAGGGCTGATGGGAAATTGGAACTAGTTACGACAATATTTCAATTTGAAGCCCTGAAGACTAAAAGTTGCATTTAATTATTCTATTAAACAATTGGTGGAGTAATCCTCTTAACGTGAAACCAAACATCTGATAGCGTCTGCTTATATAAATGTTCCTTTGCATAATTAAAGTTTATTGAAAGAATGGATTATGTGATTTGGCAAAAAATGTATTAACAGAGATGCAGTGATTTTTCTCTTTATGTCAGAAAATTAAAAAAGTACTGTAGAAGTGAATTGATTAAATACTCTAAGATTCTGTGTCTGTAACATCATCTATAAATTAACAATCATTTGTGAATTTGCATCTGTCCAACAATTAAGCAATCAGCTATGTGTCTACACTTTGTATTTGTCAATTCTTCCCAGGGAGGTATAATAATTAACAAAAATAAATGTAATTAATCTTTGATAGTTTCATAAATGACCTGCCCATCCATGTATGTATCTAACCGTTCATATGTTCATCCTTCTATTCATCTATTTTGCATCCATCCTTTTGTTCACAGACCTGTACACCCATTCATCCACCCATGCAATTATGCACTCATCTATTTTTCCTTCCATCCATCCATGTTATGCTAATGCTAATTTCTATGCCACTGAAAAATGGCCTATATTTATTTGATATCTTTGACTTCTGCAAACCAAGTTTAGCCTGTAAACTCAGCAGGACAAATATGTATAGTTTATCTATAATGTACATACATATTTCCATGCAATAGGGGACTTTATTTGTCCACCCACCCATCTATCAATCAATCAATCAATACAAAAAGCCATTAATTAATCAAATGTTGATTGGTCAATAAATACTCAACCATCCAATCAATCAAATCAAATCAATCAATCAATCAATCAATCAATCAATCAAATGAATCTTAAAAGTCACTGATAAATCAAATGTCAATTGGTCAATAAATACTCAACCATCCAATCAATCAATCAAAATCAATTAATCAATCAATACATATTCATCCATCCATCCATCCATCCATGCATCCATCTGTTTGTCCAACTATCCAATTGTTCATCCGCCCATCCGTTGTTCATCAATTGTTCATCAGTCTATTCATTCATCCATTTATATTAGATTTATTTTTCTTAAACAAATAAAGCCTCAATTTATCCGCTAAACACACACAACAAAAAAAGAAAAATCACAATGTTTTTTTACCTCCTTTCTAAAGTGAAAGTTAAAGTCAAAAGTGAAAAGAATATTCCACTAAAGAAGCCTCTACTAACCCTTGTTAACTTAAATTTTTGCAAAACTGCACATACTCCCTCTTTTGTAGGCTAATCGGAACCTTAATTCAATTACTTTCCGTTATATTTAACTTTGACTTTCGCAAACCAAAAGTTCATCCAATATATTCAGCAGGTCATCCTCCTGGGGAAAAACACTGACAGATTTAGACAGAAGAGATTCTAATTTCTTCTATAAACTCAGCTCTTGAATTTTCTCAGCAGCTCTAATACATACTGACAGACACATCATACAATGGAAGGACATGTTCGCATCCCCAAAGAAACACAAAGTGAGGCCAAAGAGCACAGCTAAGCAGGCAATCTGTGATCCCTGGACCAAATAACATCTTACTCCTTTCCACACACATTACTACATGCGTGAGAATAGTCGAGCAATTCCTATAAGCACATGCTAACTCGCAAGGGGCTGCACTGTAAAATGAGATTACATTCACAGTGCCTCACAGAGGAAATAAGCTAATAGTGAGTCAGAGATGTGGGAATGTAATAATATTTATGTGTGAAGTGTAAATCGTGTTTTGTGCCAATGTGGGTATATGCATATTTACTGTTTTTTTTTCTCACCTTTCTGTTTGGCCAGCAGGCTTTCAGAATCGCTTGGCTCCTGAAGAACACCAGTAGGTGGATGTCTTGATCACTGAGGTTGAATGAATGTTCTAGGATCTGCAGGACCTCAATTCGGGGTCGTACGGGTTTGGTGTCGTCCCCACAAAAAGGTCGCAACCATTCAAGCATGTCCTCGGATGTCACTATATTCCCACTAAAATAAATGAATACAGAATAATGTTAAGATAAATATATTTTTTTAATAAATAATTGATTTCATTCGGAAAGGGTGCATTGAATTGATAATGAGAACATTTATTATGTTATATATATTTATAATACAAATAAATGATGTTCTTTTAAAACTTTTTATTCATCTTAATCAAGGGGGAAATTATTTATCACCAAAAACGAGAGTCTGAAGAGTGGAGTGATGAATTCTTTGTCATTACTGGAAAAACATACTACATTCTGTGCTAGAATAAAAATATTAGCACAGAAAACAGAATATTTTTTTAAAAATAATCTTTTTTTGATATCACTTTATTTTGATGATCCTTTAACACATTTTGTTGATTTTAAGTTACATTGAAACTATATGTCAACTGATTCTCATTACAGTTTTTGTAGACTGTAAGGTTGGGGTTAGGGTTAGTCTAAGTTGACATGTAGTTGCAAAGTTTTATATAGTCAGTTGAATGTCTGCTAGTGAAGCAGTGACAGCAGATATTAAGCAAACAGTCTACTAATACTCTGAGAATTAGTTGGCATTTAGATGCAATGCAACTTATAGTCAACGAAATGTGCAAAAGGGACCATCAAAATAAAGTAATACCTATTTTTCTTTAAACTTAAAAAAAGCTAATAATCTAATTTTGGTACCAATCGGTACACTATTAAACCCAACAGTCAACTTTATCAAATGAATTGAGTGTCGTTAACTCAAAATTTACTGAAAGTTTATTCTACTCATTTGAAAAGAGTTTTGAACTCGGTGTTGAAAGTAATGAGTTAATATAATATAAATGGAGTAAGTTCACTGTACTCATATAGATTAGTTTTTTTTTATCAAATAGTTTAACTCAAAAGCAATCGGTTTCCTTAAATGGTTTGAGTTACCTTAACTCAAATGGTTTAACTCAACAGTTTTTTTTTTTTTACTTAAATGGTTTAACTCAAAAGCAATCAGTTTCCTCAAACGGACTGAGTTGCCTTAACTTATTGGTTTTTATAGTACTCAGTTGGTCTGAGTTCCCTTCATTTATTGGGTTTTACTGTGCTCAAATTGCTTCATTTACTCAAATGGAGTAAGTTCACAGTACTCATTAGGATTAGTTTTTGAACTGGTTTGTTGCAATCAGTTTCCTCAAATGGTTTGAGTTACCCTAACTTTTTGGGTTTTACAGTGTACAGAAATTTGAAAAACCTCCATTTCTCGCTAACATTTAAGCAATGTTGAGCGTGATGTTGTGCGCATCCTAAACACTGATAATTTGTCATTGTGTTCATATGCACAACAGAAATGACTGTGATTGGCCGTGAAGTTCATCTATTTACCGCTGTTTAATAAGCATTTTCAAGCCACAAAGATCAGCTGGTGCGTCTATGAACTGACATACAAGCGGTCCACTGTTGAATCGCGGCTTTAAAATGCTCCTGTGTCCCTGTATCTGTGTTTGCACTCAGTAAACAGCTGTGAAGTGTGGTGAACTGATGACCTTCATGGCAAATATCAGTCATTTCTGTTGAGCATGTGAATACAATGGCAAATCACCAGAGTTTAGGATTGTGCTCAACACAATCGATTGCTACCGAAATTCAGTATCACGACAACACTAATTACTAGTAAACATTACACTAGATCTATCATTACACTATATGATCAAGTGGCCCATGTTTGAATTATTGGTGACAATGATATGTGATTACACATTAAATTTTACACCCCAAAATCCTTTCTTACTGTAATAACTACTATAAAAGACATACGTTTCTTTGATCTATAACTGATTCTTCAAACCAAGCTAAATAATTTCATTTACTGTACCTCCAGAAACATCCCTGAAAGCTTTAACATTATATATAAATTTGCCTTTTTTACAATACTGCAAGAGTACTGTGTCCTCAGATGATGTTACACTTTAAGTACCATCATATCCTTTTCTCTGAGGCAAAATGGACAGCATTGTGCTTCAATAATAAAAACGAGAACATAGCAACAAAGGACAAACGTACCCGCTCTGTACATTAGTGTGCACCACTGCAACTATTCCTTCCAGTACCTTCAAGGGGTCTGCATAATCTTTCAACACATCCTTGTCGCCGCTGAAAACAAACACACACACATACACACACAGCTTAAGTTTTGATGCAATGTCTTGAGGCCTTTAAGTGGATTTAGGGCTGCAAACTTTATGCATGTCGACTCAAGGAAGGGATTTTCTGTAGCTTCAGGGTTCCACCATTCTCTTCTAACCTTGTTTGTCTCCCTCCATTAAAGGTACTGTATGTGTGTTTTGCTTTAACGGATGCGGCTGCACCATCTAATTATAGTTTCTATTAATAATTGCTTTGTATTTCTAAGCCAACATTGTCTTGTTTCATTCGTACTGATGGAGATCTGCACTGTCATGTTGATGTTTAATAGTACCACCTTTCTAAATGAAGCAAATAAATAAATACAATATAGAAATGCAATTGTACCGTAACTACATATATTTGCTTAAAACGGTGACTTCTAGCAAAGAGCTGTAAAATTTATACTCAAAATCATCCATATTTCCAAGAATTGTATTAATTCTGAAAAAACAAATATATACAAACATAAACCAAAATTTAAGAGAAAACAAACCGCAATTTTGTGTAAGGAAAAAAAAAAGTTTTCCCTCATAATTCCAAATTTAAACAGCAAAACTCTGACCTTTTCTCCTGGCAAAGACTTGGCAAACTGGTATCTCACATTTTAACTTTCAATTCGGAATGTTTCTGCTTAATTGTGTGCAAAAAGGTTAAGAATTGTGAGGTATAAACTCAGAACAGAACGAAATAAAGTACCAATTTTGAGAAAACCCATGTTAGGCAAGTGAAAATCATTTCAATTCTGTGAAAATTTCCAAGAAGAAATTTTAAGATTTATGAACAATTTGGCCTTTTTTCCCCCATCTGTTAGATGCCTTGTCCAAAATGTCAAGCTTTATTTAGCTATTTTCTTCAAGTCTCTTGTATGTTTGACCTCATCTTCTCTCTTTTGGTTAATAGATACAAGTCAATACCATACGAGCAATGTTTTGGTGGGAATAATAATTTCTCCCCAAACACTCATGTTTCAAATCACACTCACTCAGATGTGCTGTAGAAAACAATTTCGCTTGACTTTAATTAGCAAAATGCTAGTTGAGACACATTTTCCTGCTTTGCCCTTCTTGTAATCTGCATAGTAGGCTGTTTTATTGCTACAGCTTCATTAAAATGTTCATGTAGTGTTAAATTTAAAGAATTACTCTGACATTCTGCCAGTTTTCTGGTTATAATACATTTAAAGGGTTTGGTTTTAAATCTAACTAGAATTAATACAGCTAAAATAACATTTAACATTTAAGGACAACTAAAATATTTTATTATGATCACAATAATCATACAAAACTGCTAAAAGTGTCATTGACTTTTCAATGCTATTATCTATTAGCATGTTACACCTAATCTTACATAACTTACATTATATATATATATATATATAAATAAATTAAAGACGTTTGCTAGATAAGTGTAAAACTACAGTCAATATCAACATTAGAATAAACTATGAGCACTTGATTAAAATATATATTAATATTGATCACTGAAATAATTAGGGATTTTAGTTGTTGCTTGTATTGTAGACCAGTCTTTTACTAAATAACCATGGCAATTCAACAACAAAAAAACTTTATTTAGTGAGAAACACTGTGCTTAAAGATAGAGAACAGTAATGATTGTAGCATGAAAAAAATCATAACTAAAATTCTTCAAGGGTACAGTAATCAGAAATGAGTAAGAAGTGTTCAGTCCTTTATTTTGAGCACTTGAACACATCTCAGGACACTGCTAGCCTCTCACATTGCTCTGATGTGAGATCTTGATCCACTTCCTCCAACGTCTTACATAATTCCCTAAATGTAGTGGGTTTCTTTCTACAAACAAAATTTGGTCTCCAAGGATTTTTTCTGAACTTTTCAAGTTTATTTAAGGACTCTGGGCTGGCCATTTCATTGTTTAAAAATTTCGGCTTTAATTAACTGCTTAATCCATTTTGTTATGTGACAAGGCTCATTGTCCTCTATGAAATTGTTGGCTGATTCGACACAAACCTGACCTCTCAGATCACCATGTTGTTAAAATGGATTTTATTAAAACAAAATGCTATCGAGAAATAAAATGTCCCAATTCTATTGTTTTCAGAGTGAATAAGCTAAAAAAAAACTATATTTTAGTTAAAGACAGTTTGTTGGTCAAGTTGTTTGTTGGGAATTTGTATTAGCACATTTTTTTGGGCTGAAATGCACAAATATTTCTGCCCTAAAGGCATTCCATGTGACCAGAGGAGAAGAAAATTCAGTGAATAGAGGGAGGGCAAGTTATAATTCTATTTTATACATATAAAAAAAGAAGTGTAATAAGATTTTATGACAACCATATTTTTATCTGGGAGTTGGCTACTATATGCTTTCGTGTAATCGGTATCTCATCACCCCCTTATCAGCCGAGGGCTGGCACCAGCTCTGCAATAGCCACAGGGACAGAACCACATGTTGCTAAAGAAGCTTCTGATGAACATTTGCATTCACTCTACATGTACAGTAACATAAAACATCCAACAAACCATAAAACTTTCTCCAATACTGAACACTTTTGGTTCAGTCGTTTACCAGTTTGCAGTTGAAACGATTAGTCTGGCCTTGATTCTTTCTGCTAATAAGAAGTTTGGTCACTGCAGGGGGCTTTCAGTTCCAATTCTGTTAGTCTTCAAGACATTGTATGCTGAGGGAGATCCTTACACTGTTCAGCACTGAAGTGGCAAGCAAATCCAGCCACTGTACACTCCGGCATTTAACATTCTACGCATCTTCCAGTCCTCTCATGCATTGGTCTTTCATGGATGACCAGCCTTCTTTTGGTGGGTTTAAATGTGTTATTTGGAATGCCCTTGCTATGGCTAAAAGGCTCATCCATTTGGTCTTCATCTGTATAACCTTCCTCTTTTTCAACCATCTTCAAAAGTCAGTGAAAACTGAAAAGTTAGGATAACACCAATAACTGAGAGGAACTGAAAGCCCTAAAAGTCTTCTCTAATTTAATTTTGATGTGTTCTTTGTCAAATATCTCATTTAAGTGCTTCAGAGTATATGTAAGCCATAAAATATGCTTAAAACGGTTCATACAAAATAAAGCTAAAATAACCAAACCAACGTAGTTCTCTTCCTCCTGTTAGAATAAACTTTAAACAGGACTTTGAAATTTAGAAACTGTAGGTCTAATTTTGTTCTCCACTGTAGCTTAAATAAATGCTGTTCTTTTGAACATTTCATTACTTAGTATCTCTTCAGTATTTATTTTAAGCATCATCAATATTATGATGACTTTAAAACATTGCTTTAAATTTTACAGCACCACTGAAAACAACCACAGAACCACACAACGGCACACGCACACACACACTTCCTTCAGTAGAGGAAAACTGTGACACTAGATGATTATTTATACATGAAACCTAACTATAATTCTTTATTCCACAGATATAACCATCAATCACGAGCAGCTCGGTAGACCACAGATTCTACCTATTATAAAAGTAGAGTTCTGTGTCTCCTTAAAAACATGCACTGCAAGAAAACCAAATACAGCTGGCTGAAATAAACTTTCCAAAACAGTTTGACAATTCCCAGTGGCCAAATAATTTCATTGTTAATGATTCATTTGCCTACCTCTGCAAACCAGTAATTAGCAGCAGAAGACAGGAACACGCTTTCGCTTTAAGCAATTACCTTGAATATGAATCACTCCAGCAGAGAGGAGGCTGTGTCTGAATAAAAGCAAACTGTAATCAATCTTAATTTTTCTGACCACCGTTTTCTCTGATTTAGGAGACCTTCGCTAATCCTTGCTTGATTACGGCCTGAGCTGAAACGTCTGATCAACACAGACTCACAAAGCAGGATGACTAATCAGGAGGTGCAGAAAGATTGTTCCCGCTTTCAGAAGTATTTGCTTGTAAAAGTCTATAAAGTATATATTTAACTTAATCTCACGAATACATTTCAAAGCTGCGGGCATGTGGAGCTTTATTAATAATCAAAAAGGTTATCAAGGATAAATACTGGAAACCTGAGATTTTAAGCTCATGTTTCTACACACTTTTAAAGCTCATAAGACTCATGTATTCCTAGTCAAAGATTTTTCCCCCTACAGAACGAATTAAGGATCTACTGTGAACTTTTTGGCTGCGTATGTTTAAAATTGAATTCCCAAAACTTGAATTGGATGTACATCTACTAACAAGTCAAATTATTAATGAAGTTAACTGTCTTTCCAGAACTTATATGTTCCTGGCTTGGACTAAAACTTTGAAATATATTTCCAAAACAACCCAACTTTTACAAGGTATGGTTGAAAATCAGAAATTGATTGAAAAGTCTATGCTGAAACCTCCCCACTGACTGAATTTATAGAATGTATTAAAATAATCTATCTATACTATATATCATAAGATGATACATAATTTAAGTAATCATTCACTGATATGCGTTTTGAAATCAGAAGATGATAAGAGAAAAAAAAGATTCAAAGCGAGGGCATGTGGAGCTTTATTATTAATCAAAAAGCCTATGAGAGAGATTTGGAAACCTGAAATTTTAACTTTATGCCTCTACACACTTTTAACACTCATGTATCCTTAATAAAAATATTTATTTTTTTTTACCATTTTTTCAACCACAAGTGGTTAAAGTGGCTAAATGGGAATCCTTAAAAAGTCAATACTTCAAACTAGATGAACTGCACATCAAGTCAAATTATATGTCACAGTAACCCGTCTTTGCAGACCTCTCTGTATCTTAAATTGCCAGTTTGGCCTGAAACCTTGAAAAATAAGTTCACTACAGCCTACCTCTAACGAGTTGTGGTGGAAAATCAGCGATAGGTTCAAATATCTACTCTGACACCAGTCTGCTCTCTGAATCACTGGTATTACTAAGGACAGCGTGTTATTAAGAACCAACCAGCAGGGAAGGTGCTGACCTCCTAAAAGCGGGAGATGAAGGGTAAGAAACAGAGAGAAAGTGAGCTGTAAAGGAGAGAGATGAGAGGCCAGGGCGAAGGCTAACGCTGTGTTTAACTCAATCAAGCAAAAACACATCCAGCCTGACACAGGTTAATAGAGGGATAGGCCGTATAGACAGAGACAGAGAGAGAAGGAGAAAGCATTTCAGGAAATGAGTGAGGAGAGAAAATGAGGCTGATTAAGAAATCCACACTTAATTAGTTGTTTCTTCAATGGACTGGGATGTAGACATGTCGATTTGATATTGGTTCAGTAATAGATCAGTGAACAGTGCTTACCGTTAAAGCCAATCACAGTCCTTTCTGCTGAGCGGGTAAACACAATGACTAAGCATAGGTGTTTAAAGGGCACCTATGATCCAAATCCTTCCTATTTTGTGGCCCACCGCAATATGACGTAGGAGTGCGGTTACAAATTGTTTGACAGCCACGTATTAACGTCTCTGTAGTAACATGTATAATCAAATCAACAAGACAGGACGTAAGCAAAGCAAATGGATTTAAAAGATCTGTTTAAATTGCTGTGATCATTAATCATCATCAAATGTGATCAAGAATGAGTTTGACCAGTTTAAAACGATTTTTAAACAAGACATGTTTGTAATGAATTACAGCAATTTTCCCATCTTTATCCCCACAGTCAGATTTGTGGATGTTAAATCAGGTTTGTTTCATACGCTAACATAACGGATATCCATACAGCAGTGGATTTTAACGTGTATCATGTCACATTTGCAGTGCAAAAACAGTGCAAAGTTAAACACACGTGCTGTGTGTGTGTGTGTGTGTGTGTGCGCGCATGAACTTTGTAACGACGTTGTGTGTGACTCATTGTTGCAGAAAGGCTTGAATTAACTCCACAACAAATACATCAAATAATCATTGGGAAAGTTCTTACTGTAGTATTTCTAACAAACATTATGAAAGATCTGCTACTGTGTCACTGTAATGTTTCTCTGCCGCAGGCGGAGATTGAGGCACACTCTGATAGAGTTGTGGGAACGGTGGGCAGGGAGAACTAGCATTAAACAAAAACAGCTACAAGGGGCTTAATTCAATTTTATGTAATTTGTTAAGCTCAAAGATTTGTTTCTAAACTATTTCTAAATTCAGTTCTAACAAACAAATAAATAAAACACACGTCCTATGCAAGATGAAGGCATAGAGGCAGTGGTTTTTATATTTTGGTAAAAAATGATAATTTGTAATATTTTAATACTTTAATTATTCTTCATTTGTAAATAAATTTCATATTGCTGTACATCCTGTGTGTATTAAGCAATGTTTAGGAACATGTCTCAGGAAGTTTATTTATTGTCTGTACCAATGGTGTGTACTCAAATGGGGAAAAAAAGCTTTTAAATATGCAGCATCTTTTGCATGGAATAACGTCCAAACAAAGCTGCAGTTAAAATAATTGGTTTCACTACATGCTTTTAAAAAGATTTTAAATGATTTGAAGTTTGAAACATTGCCCTGTGGGTGTTCTCAATAGTTTTTAACTGTGCTTTGATGGATGAATGATGTTACCTGTTATTTTATTTATTTATTTTTTTTGTTTGTTAAACCCATGTGAACTGCATATACTGCCTATTCTTGGCAGGACACTCTTGTAAAAGAGATTTTTAATCTCAATGTGCTTTTCTTGGTAAAATAAAGGTTATAATAATAATAATAATAATAATAATAATAATAATAATAATAATAATAAAATAACTAGTTGCAAACAATTTATATAGGCTGAATTTAAACAAACACACAAATTAAGTTGAACATTAATACATTTTATTTGTTTGTTTAAATTCAGCCCATATAAACTGTTTGCAACCAGTTACCTTAAAATAAAAAAATAGCAAATCCAATGAATATTTTTTCAGTGTACTGGCTGAGAGAAATGAGCAGAACTGCAGCTTGTCGTACCTGAGAGCACTTATGACTCGCTCCACTGCGTCCTGGACCACACTCTTGGGGGACAGGTCGCTTGTCCCAACGGCGACTAAGAGCAGCTGCTCAATTCGTTCTAGGGGCTGTCCGTCAGTAGCCATTGTGACGGCCAGATGGTGAACTTTAGTTTGCTCCGATCTGGACAGGTCATAAATATGACTGTACTTCTGCAATAGTTCCTAAAAAAAAAGACACAAATACAATGATATAATCACTAAGTTTAGGAGACATTCCTCTCTTTATGTTTTTCATTCTCTAGCAGTAATCAATGTAATATGTGCCAAGACCAAATTTAAGTATTGCACAGTGCCTGGCCAAGAAAATTCATATGCTCTAATATTTAGTTGGACTGCTGTTAGCTTTTATTGTGGTGTACATTCATCATGGTATTGTTTTGATAGCTTAACACAGTCACAACATGTATTTCCATCAAGAGCTGCTTTTATTTTTGGATGGGATCTAGTGTTGATAATGGGCAGAGTCACTATCTGACGATTTGAGAAGAAGCACTCAGTAAAATCTACTTCAGGACATCGCAAAACATCTCAAGTCAATTGGTGATTTATTCATCAGTGAAACTTCTTTTACAAATTACACCTGATGAATGTTGGAGTTATGATCTTGGCATGGTTCTCTGCATGTTCTATTTATCTTTTTTTTGCACTTAAAGTGTCATCCATATAGTTTACTTTGCAGTTATTTAATAATATATTTGGTTTAAATATTTTTATTATTATACATTTTAGCAGACATTCACTTGTAAATACACTTTTTTTTAAATAGAAACAAAAAAAACATACATTTTAACAATTAGACATACAACAACAACAACTAACAGTCATAAACATAATAATAAAAAAATAAATAAACACGCATTCCCCAAACCCACGCAATTTGATAATACACATATTTAATTGAATTATTTGAATCAATCATCTAGTGAAACATCAGACTTCTCTCTGGCAATGGATAACGTTATCTATTGTGTGCTAACAAAACAAACAAAAAAAAGCATAAAAAACAATGACTTTTGGTTGTACAAAAATGTGTGTAACATACCAAAAATGCATAGATTTGTAACATTTTAATGGTGTGAAATATAAGTTCTCTAAAGAGCACAGAAAATTAATGTGGGTTTCTGTATGCCCATATTACAAAATCCAATTACCCAATGAAATATTGTACAATTCATCCACCCATGTTTTCTTTTTAATATATCCAAATGTGCATTAAAAAAAAGAAAATGAATTTTGATACGTCCATTTCATTGGTTAAAGAAAACTCTTACACTGGTTGCTTTGCAGCCTGGACCGCATATTTAAACCACAGTTTGGAGACTGTGCTCATCCCTATGGGAGCATGTTGTATGACACACTGAAGGTGTGGTGGAAATGAGGTGCAGCAGGATCTGCTCGATAAGTGTGAGCTGTAAGAATTAATCCATACATTTCCATATACAAATGGCTGGATGTGTGCATTTAAGACACCACAGGCTGACATGGACTGACTAATACTATCCTGCAAACAGGACAGCAGCAACAAACCTGCCAAACATGGATACTTACTAGGGGTGTCAGCAATTAATTAATGGCAGATTATTCTTTGAATAGATGCACCTTACCTATTGATGACTCTGCATGATGTCTATTGTTTAAAGCTGCATGTGGAATAAATGGATAGTTCACCCAAAACAAAATAAACATTTTTCTGGCAATGTTTACTCTTCCTCCATTTATTCCAAACCAGTTTTGAGTTTCTTTCTTCTGTTGAACACAGAGGAAGATATACACTGACAAAAGTCCTGTCATCGATCCCAGTTATAAGAGCAACAAATAGTAACTTGACTTCTAGTTGATCATTTGGAAAAGTGGCAGAAGGTAGATTTTTCACATGAATCAACTGTTGAACTGCATCTCAATCATATACTCAATCAAGTACTGCAGAAGACCTATTGGAACCCGCATAGACCCAAGATTCTCACAGAAATCAGTCATGTTTGGTGAAGAAGTCATGGTTTGGGGTTAAATTCAGTATGGGGCATGCAAGAGATCTGCAGAGTGGATGGCAACATCAACAGCCTGAGGTATCAAGTTATTTGTGCAGCCCATTATATTACAAACCACAGGAGAGGGCAAATTCTTCAGCAGGATAGTGCTCCTTCTCATACTTTAGCCTCCACATCAAAGTTCCTGAAAGCAAAGAAGGTCAAGGTGCTCCAGGATTGGCCAGCCCAGTCACCAGACATGAGCATTATTGAGCATGTCTGGGGTAAAACGAAGGAGGCGGCACTGAAGATGAATCCAAATAATTTTGATGAACTCTGGGAGTCCTGCAAGAACGCTTTATTTGCCATTCTAGATTACTTTATTAATGAGTTATTTGAGTAATTGCAGAGATGTATGGATGCAGTCATTTACTTCCATAGTATGTTTTGTTCTTACTATGGATATCAATGGCTGGTATTTTCCCTCAACATTCTTTATTCAAAGCATTATTAGATTATTGAAATATCCAAATTTGATTGAAATACCGTCTACCTCAAATGGTACATCTGACATGTAAACATTTTAACTTTATCCATGCAAGGAATGTAAAGACATATGAAGTGGTCTAATAACCGAATTGCATGACTTTATGGACATTCAACAGTAAATGTCAGATTCTCTAGATTTTCCTTAAGTATACAACTGTATACATTCACACATTAACAAATACTCCTTACTCACATGGATACACTGGCTGGCAGTGTGTACATCTCAGACGCCACAATTTACATGCTGCTTTCCCACTATCGTGCCAAAAAGTTCTAAGAACAGTTGGGTACAGTTCCAGCTGTATTTCCTGGTACAGTCTCTCGATTCGTAATTCAAAGCACAGTTAAACAACCATGTGCTGGTAAAGCTTGTTTGCGAGTTTCTTCGCTACTCAGTTTGTAACGAGTAAGAAGGTGTATGGCCCCTTTAAGAGCACGCACCCTTTTTTGTTTTGTTGCTATGGTTGCATTAGACTCGAGCCCCTACGTGTATGTGAGGGTAATGTACTCTGTTGCTCCGTTTATTTTCATTTATTTCATTAATGCTGTGTGTGGCATTTTGTTTGTAAAGGAAAGTATACTCATTTCCTGGACAATAAACTACTACTGAGTGAAATTGTCTTTTCAAACTTTGTTTATTTTGAGGGCTATCCATCCTGCTCTATACGCAGGTTGTTACAAGTTACCTCAATATCGCTTTATTTTTACCATTATATACCTCAAGATCAGACATATCAAATCATCATCCATATCGCTGTTTATATTACACTTCCAACAACTACTGCATTTTTATTAAAATATTCCAGAGAGCTCTGATAAAAGCACCATAGTAGAAAATGAAACTGTATCCATGCTTACTGGGCCGCAATAGAATGGGGTTAAGCAAAGAGAACCATTCAATCCTATACTGGAAGTGTGGCTTTAGTCATTACATTTAATCATAAAAGGGTTCTATTAAATTATCAATCATTGATTCTTCTAGTCCTGCTAGTCTTTATTTACAGTTAAAAATATAATAAAGATAATAATAGTTATAATTAATAAATAAATAAATAGAAATCTTTCCTTAGGGTAAGGATTTTTTGCTTTTTTTTGCAGTGTCATTTAAAGACATCTTGCATTAATAAGGTTAGCATCTAATTGGTCATGTCAAATAATGATCCACTATGGAAAAAAATGTCAAAATTGACATCCCTAGGGCTTGGAAAATATTTAAGGCTCTTTTTATGGTTTGATTTTAACTGAATTGAATTCAATTCATGTTTATTTCTTTAGAGCTTTTATAATGTAGATTGTGTCAAAGCAGCTTAACATAGAAGTTCTAGTAAACTGAAACTGTGTCAGTCCCGTTTTCAGAGTTTAAGTTCAGTTTAGTTTAGTGTGGTTTAATTTTCACTACTGAAAGCCCAAACACTAAAGAGCAAACCCATCGATGCGCAACTCCACAAGTCCCAACCAAGCAAACCAGCGGCGACATCCGTGTTACATGATTTTTTATTTTGGTAACACTTTACTTTAAGTCACAATTCACACTATTAACAACCCACTAAGACTATATACCTATTTTGAGGAATGTAAACAATAACACTGGTCTTGATGTATTTCCTGTTTTACATTTTAAATTTCCATAGCTTCTGAGTGTCCAAAAAGTTCCACATACTGATACATAATGTTACAATAGCTGTTATAATATCAAGTTATAATTGAATGGCCTCTTGTCACAGATATGAAATAGTTTGACAACAAGCAGGAAATGTTCATCGGCCAATGATATCACCATATTGAAATGATCTATATGCTCAAACTACTAATTAGCTGCTGCTTATTAATAGATATAAAGATAGCAGATGGGTCTAGGTTTTAAGAAGGACTAGGTCATACTTTATAGCTACTAATAAACAGATAATATCTTAATAGTATGCAGCTAATAAGACAGTAGTTATTAGCAGGAATTGTGACTTAAAATAAAGTGTTACCATTTTTTACTTGGTGTGTGTGCATGTTCAGAATTACCTCTTGGCTTGTCTTGAGTGACAGCAGGAAGGAGTGGCTCAGAGTTTCCAGATGAGTCAAAGACTGCTGAACATGAGTGAGGGCGGAGTCAAAGTTGGAGGCGGAGTTTTCACCTCTGTCATCGTTACCCTTTTTTTTACTCTTCTCGCTGATGCTCTTTAGAGCCTTCTGTGCACGCTTGGTGATCTCCAGCCTGGTTCCTACAGAGAGCTAGGCATTGAGAAAACACAAAGGAGAAGAGAAATAAGAATAGACGCTAGTGTTCTTTTCCTTTTTACTAACAAATGTATTGATTCTCTTGCGAAACGCCCCTCACACTAAAGCAGTTATACTTGTTCATAGACATTAGGATAATGTAATATTACATTAATAAACAATACATTATATAGCCCCACAGGTTTGAAATACACTTGTGGTGGTAGCCGGATTGAAACAAACCTTTACCCTTGGCACATGATTACCTTCATGCAACAAAAAATTATTTTGAACACTTTTTATTTATTTTACACTGTTTCTTTTCAAAGGATTAACATTTTTATTTAAAGACTGTTAAAATATAAAAAAAGAAATCCACTATTTTGTTTTACTTTTATTCTATTTAGGAGCCATGTGGACCCAGGTAAAATCTGCTGCTTTCACTTTGTGCAGAATTGCCAAAGCATGTTAGATATGTATAAAATATGTAATATATCATCATCATCATCAAAAAAAAAAAAAATTTATATATATATTTATATATAGCAAATGAGAAATAAATGACAAAGGAAATCTAAAAAGTTGAATAATTACAAGAATAAAAAGTGTAGATTATTTAAATAAGACAAATGAGTTAATTAACTATTTCTAACGGTGTACATACAGTATATTTTGCAGCCAGTTTAGATGTAATTTCATTCTCTCTGAGTAAATAGAAAAGTTTATCAGAGTCATGTAGATAATAATAGGATAAAGGATAATAATAATAAAAAATAAAAAAGTCATTAAATGTACTTGGGCAGCCGTTAATATACCTGGGCGGCCTGTCGAAGTAAAGTCTGTGTGTAGGAAGTTCTGAGCCACAACCATGTTAAATTTTATTGAGTTCTACAAAAAAAAAAAAAAAGAACGATACGGTGGCTCAGTAGTTGGCACTGTCGCCTAACATTTCTGTGTGGAGTTTGCATGTTCTCTCTATGTTCGTGTGGGTTTCCTCTGGGTGTTCCGGTTTCCCCCACAGTCCAAAGACACGTGCTATAGGTGAACTGGATTAACTAAATTGGCCGTAGTGTATGAGTGTGTGTGTGTGTGTGTGTGTGTGTGTGTGTGTGTGTGTGTGTGTG
>CAIGQZ010035027.1:15408793-15423986 GCA_903798205.1 Danio tinwini
AATTTGCAAAAGACTGTATTTTTATTTTACTGATTTTTTTTGGCTAGTATTTTTTAATTAGTGTATGTTTTACCAATATTTTGAATGGAGGCACCACTTTATTTGAAAAATAAAAAAATGATTAGGACTGGACGATAAGGCCACAATTTTTTTTGTAGTAGAAACTCTGAAATCTAAATAGACATGTAAAAAAGAATGCCCTGAATAGACAATAATAATAATAATAATAATAATAATAATAATGATGATAAAAATAAAAATAATATTAATAATGATGATGATGATAATAATAATAATAAAGATGATAATAATATTAATGATGATAATGATGATGATGATGATGATAATAATAATAATAAACTTATAATAATAAACTTTAAAAATAATTACCACCAAAAAGGTAAACCTAGATAAATGCGAAATATGTCTTAACATTTAGTTTTAGAGATAAACTCCAAAATTCAAGACTTCTATTGATTAATACTCTAAAACTTAAGAAAATTCTATTGATTAACACCAATAGAAGGTAACTATTAACAGCAAATGTGCTACAAAATAAAGCAAGATTAAGGGACCGTTCACACTGAACACGTTTTTTTGTGTTGAGTGGTGTCTTTTTTTGAATGAGCGTCCGCGAGCGTTTTGCACGCTGCTTATGTGCCCTGTGCCCCTCACGTTTTAACCACCTGCTGCGCCTTGCGTTTTTGCTGTTGCACACTGTGCGCTCGCAGTTGAAAAAAACAACAACTCTGAGCGGAAAAATCGTGTTACGTTACTCACGTCTTTTTCATTCTTCAATCAAATAAAAGCAGAGGCCGGGTTTCTGTTGATGTAACAGTAGTGTTTTTGTTGTCACGACAACTACAGAGACTTTTGAAGATGGAGGAGAGTCTAGTGGTTACTGTTTTGAGTTATGCAGAGCTGTATGACTTCACAAATCTTAAATTTCACAATATTATTAAGTGTTAAAATTATACCAATATCAACAGCAACACTCATGCACAATAGGCAGCTGATTCAGCCTTGATTCATTGCGGTGCACCTCGCACTTTCAGAACAGAAAAGCGTGTTCGTTGTGATAGGCCCCTAACAGTGTTTCATGTCACCATCATGCAAACATGTAATCTCAAACACACTGTATGGTAGTAGGCTACTTGTTTTTTTGCATTCAGCTGTGCTACTTTTCAATGGTGCGTTTTATTGTAAACATTGACTTAATGGACATGTTTGACCATTAACATTATATTTGTCTCTCTAATTTTTATTTAATTTTAATTATTTTTATTCTGAAAACACAACACTCAATTCAGCCAACAAACATTTGCCTCATACATGTCTCTTTTGTATGAGAACACCAACGCTCTCTAACAGTCCTACTACATTAACAAATATGTACATACACAGAAATTCATCGTTTGTTACGATGTACTTATTGTGTAAATGCATGTTTTTACAGTGTACTTATGATCAATTAATTGCATACATGTGATTCCATCTGTTTTTAATTTCTGTAATTGCACTGTTAACCATCACTTAAGACTGATTTATACTTCTGAGTCAATTGCATCAGCATTGTTCGGCGCAGCCTTCACGCGGTCGCATAGCCCTCACTGTAGCTGACGCCAGCGCTGACGTGCATCTCTCAAAAAAATCTAACTACACGTCGCAACAAAGCGTATCGCAAGCTTTGTAATTGGTTTGCTTGGTAGTGGTGACTAGTGTGGGCGGTGCTGAGAGCCATGAGCCCGATGGAGCGAGTGTTTAAAACTGTTGAGTTCTGTGAATGAGCTCCAGATGGAAACTTTTGCTTATGATTAAAGTTGTTGCACATCCGCCGATTCCCGCCTTTGAATGAGTGAGTTTGAACTACTTGTAAATTAAGGTAGTGTTCAGAAAAACAAAAAAAACAAACACGAAATAACTTGACAGAGGAACATAAAAACCTCACTGCCAGCTAGCGTTTTGGAAGTGTTACAAACACAACACAAACAGCATGCAGAAATATAAATGCAAGGCTATGCGCAAGGCATGCGCCGTGGGTCACGCAGATCACTCGATACAGAAGTATAAATCAGCCTTTACACCTTAACCCACCCTTAAACTTACCCATACAACCACACCTGCCCATAATCATACAATACATTATAAACACAATAAGTACATTGTATTTATTTGTTAATGCAAGTACATAATGTAGTAGTTAAGGCCACCAAATATAAAGTGGGACCACTTTAACAAACAGCAACAGAAACTTTGCCTGTTTGAATATCGAAAATGTTGAATTGGCATTTATTGAGTCATTGACCATCTGCAAAGTGACATACTGTAATTTGGTGACTGTTCACATTTGTCAGTGTTTGTGAATTAGCTTTAGGGTGCAATGTTGTAAATGATAAAATCTGTTTTGTACGTTCAGACTTAAGCATCTACTCACCTACAGCCACAGCTTTGAGCTTCTTGAGCAGTTTAAGGTGTGTGTCGGGCTTCATAGCAGTTTGTGAAAAGTACTTTGCACAGCCACAGTTCTCCAGAAGAGTAAAGTAGAAGAGGAGTCGGAGCTGGTCGGTCCCGGCTATACTGGGGTACACGTATTTTGTCATGTGCATGTAGAACGACTCCGGGTCTGTCTTTAGAGTCTCAAACAGACCCAGCGCCTCCGTCCTGCCCTCGATGTCTTTGGTGGAGAGACTGAAGAAAAAAAGAAATAAAAAGCAAGGTCTGCTGAAGCATTGATCACTCAACCTTTGCAAATTGCTTGTAGAGAATCAATTAAGGCAATGCGTGGCCATTTTCCCCCCCAATTGTCCCCCAAACCAGATGAAGTAGTACATTAAGGTCGAGTTAATATGCTGTGACGGCTCTCTTGTGTTGAAGAATTGATTTTGTTTAATCTAAAAGAACTTCTTCAAACTGCTTAAAGTCCATTAAACTTTATTCACTCCGGTTTGACCACTTCCAGGACCAAAAACAATCATTTTCAGGCAGTGAATCATAGGCTGTGGCGCACGTTTACTGACCCGCTATAAATCTGATGTCAGCTTTGGATTCTATGGGTGTCATGTTTTATGTTAGCGCTGGCCTGATTTCCATAATTTATCTCCAGCGTGACTTCATAAGCAGGCGTAGAGACTGGCCCTCCACCTCGCTCTAATTGAATGGCTTTTCAGTAAAGATAAACAGCTTTACTGCACCACCGAAATATCCCATAGCAATTCTGATGCATGGAAATGTTTTATAGAGTTCGGTTATCAATAAATTACTATGTGAACCTTCAATGACTGCCAAGTCCATTTATCCAGCAGGTCTGCTGATGCTGTACGTGAGGGGGCTCGTGTGAGAGGGAAGGGATTGGAGAAAAAGTCGTAAGCAGGAATGGAGAGAAAAGACATAAAAAGCATGCTGACTTGCAAACAGAACAGGGAATAAAAGATGAAGTCAGATAAGAGGGCTTCGCAGGCCTCCAAGGGGCAAAAAAAGGCCACTTCGAATGTAGCAAAAAAGAAAAAGAAAGGGCTTTGCTTCTGAATAGAGTTTGCACATGTGTAATATTGTTATAGGCTCTTTTTTATTGCTTGTTCTGGACAATGATCTCAAGCACCTCAAGCACACAAGCAGGTCTACAACAACAACAGCAACAACCAGAAGTTTCGTTTTTTTTAAATGGAACAGTAAGGTCACTTTTACACAGTCAGGTCTTGATGCCCAATTCCGATTTATTGTCTGTATCTGATTTACACGTTCTTTTAATTGTGACCCATATCTGATTATTGTGTTTACACTTGCCATAGAAATTATGACGTAGCACATGCATAAAGGCAAGTTCTAGCATCAGTGCCACACTAGCCACCATGGAAGAAATTGTCTTGCTTTTAGCTCTGCGAAATATGCAAAGTTCGCTCAACTTTTAAATGATTTTGAGGCAGAGGGAAAGGGCCGTCATCGCAGCTTGCGCCTATGGTTTATATATGATGTCCTCCACCATTCAAAGGAATTTGTTTCTGTAGGACCCTTTAATCTCATTTTGAACTGACTCATCTCCCCACAGGGCAAGAAAGCATGTAACTTCCGGTAACGACTGACCACTTTCCTCCTCCATGTTTCCTCTGTTGCTGTTGTTGTTGTTTACTGCGTTGGCATCTCCACACACGCTTTTACTTCTATGTCATTAAACACCTGAGAAGTACCACATTGTCGCAAGTTTAATGACGCACAAAATGGAATGCCTCAATAAATTTGATCTGCCTGTTTACATGATAGTCGCATTGTCACATATCTGTTTTTTATATCTGATTTTTTTCCACATATGAAGGATGCCTAAAATCGATCTCTGAATATCCGAATACATGTTTTTTTGTTTTTTTTTTCATGTTTACGGGTATATCATATATGAGTAAAAAAAAAAATGGACTTGGGTCACATTTAACTGGCAGTGTAAATGGTGCCTAAGTTTAGTCTTCAACTAAAACAAAGTTGGAGGTGAAAGGTGCTTTCAAGCCTTTGTAAAAAAATAGTAAATAAAGCCTGTGCATTAGAAAACAATTAACTTAAATGTTGGCTAGCTATTGCTGCTAATAGCCAGTTAATAACTTTCTGATGCATCTATATGCTCTCATTGAAGACCTAATGATATTCAGAGTACAAATTTGAAAAAAAATGGGGAAAAGAAAAATCCTAATTTTTTTTCACAGAAGAAATGAATCCAAAACTAAAACATTATTCATATACTGAATAAAATATATATTAAATCTGGCTAATTCAGCAGATTGGTGCCTATAGAACAGCAGAAATCATGGTGTTGCCTTGATTACTGCAGTAAACAAAGCAGCATGATGTCAGATCTAGTAGGATATCATTGATTTCATAAACTAAACAGCATCCTGATATTCGCAGATTTAATTCAGGCAAACTTTAGTATACAACTATACATTGCATAATCAAAAATTAGATACAATTTTTAACCTTGTAAAATAGCATTTAAGACTTTTTAATACTTTAAGAGCCTTAAATTTCTCTACATTGATTTATCTAATTTTAATACTTTTTAAAACACCACGAACACATAGTTTAAAACAACCTTTTAGGATAAAATCGCTGCAAGAAAACTACAAAAAAATGTCTTAAAATCCCTCCCCTGGAGAATCATCAGTCTTTAGCGATTGATGATTGGTTCCTGTACTAGAAGGTGGGGCTTTATTCACTATATTGATGGTTACGCTTTTCCCCATTCAAAACTACCCAAGTGACATGTCTTGTGTATTTTATAATTGTTGGTAATGGCCATGTGAGAGAGACTTGATGAATATCATGTAATAGTCCAAAAGACCAGTCAGATGGTGATTGTTGATAGCAACGGCTCTATTTTCAAAGGTTGGTGTTCATTCCATCAACTGTATACTGGATAAACATTTTCAAAATGCAAAATCCATTTACACGAGTTGAAGATAAAAGCGGGAGTGTGACACTAACAAAAACTAAAATGTACTAGTGTAAATGGCAACTCAAAATAAGGTATTATCAGACCCACACCAATTAACATTTTTTGAACTACACATTGTATTTGGACTATACATTATGAAATTTGAAGTAAAAATTGTTTACCAGCACTTATTGCCAATTTTGATCCATGCCAAATCAAAATATTCTTGTTCTCCCAAAATGTTAACTATTGTTCAACCTCTCTGATCATCTTAACTGCTCCAATACTTACTCCAATAGAACTAAATGTCTTTATTTTGTTTTTAATATCCAGAGGGCCTGTTTCAGATGACAGAACAAACAGGTTTGAGTCCCTGTGGCTTCGCTCCGTGCTGCCTTTGTGTGAGAGCCAGCCTATGGTAACATTCATAGGGTACACTGGGTCTCAGCATTTGTGTGGATAAACACAGTGCCTGCATGTGCCTATTGTGTTACAGCTAATCATATTCAGTGTTAATGCAACAAAATGAGTGAGCTGCAGGCAGCATGTGGCCATTTGGCCAGAGCCCAACACCTATCCATTGTCTACAGAGCATAAGCCCTATGGACCTAAACTCATGTTTAATGGATATATGGCTATACTGGCTAGAGGCACAATGTCTCGGGCCACAAAAGGAAATGCAGAAAGACAAATGCAAGAAAGGCTAGAAAACAACAACAGGCCAGAACAACAAGAGGAAGACGATAGCAGAGACAAAACAGGTATAGGACAGAAATTACAGGAAGGAAAGGCGACGGGAGAGATAAAGAGAGGGAAAGAGGAGCCTCTGACTGCAGTCTGCTTATTAACACAGAATAACTGCTTTTAACAGGATCAATACTTCACTAAACACAGCAGCCATTAATCCTGTCTCCTGCTGCAATTACAAACCCTGGAACGACTATGGTTTGTGTGTGTGTGTGAGAGAAAGAGAGACACAGAGGCTGAAATTAAACCGGATTCTTCTATCAAGGGCAGACTGAGGCACTACACTGACCCTCTTCAGTACATACATGTACATTATTTTATAAAGGATAATTTTGCTCCTATAATTTGATTGGTCAAGTGTGTTTCAAGGGTACTAGAAGAGGCCAGCAGAATTGGCATATGTTAGACTAGATTATGGTTGGGCAGTATACTGTTCAATATATATATATATATATATATATTAGGGGTGTGACGAGACGCCTACTCCACGAGATGAGACTCGAGATTGGGTTCCTGGAATAATCTTAAAATTCAAATATTTTGCTAATATATGAATGCAAAATAGATATAAAAAAACATCACAAAATGCAAAACAATTTAGTTGTTTCTTTAATTAACTTGTAATGAATTTACTTCCATTTTTTATGTATACAATTTCCATAGTTATTCCCATAATTTTATGTATGCAATAGTTTTATATTAGTTTAAATTGAATTCTATGCAATGAACATGCAAACACTGCAAAATATTTGTTAATATTTAAATAGAAAATAGCAAACTCTACTGACAGGCTTTTCTCCTATAGCATTTCAGAGTATTTACATTGCAGACCTTGATAATCAATTCAGATTTTCTGACAGTGTCCGATTTTTTTTGATGACCTGCTTACATTTATCATCTTTTAAATGTGACTCGTTCACGATTGACTGCAATTACACAGCACATGGCAAAAGGCGCAATGACCAGAAAAAAAAGCAGGCGCTGACTAACAGCTGATAATAAAGCGCTTTGTTTTTTCTCCATTTCTGTATTTATTCTGTTCGCATGGTTTCATTTTTTTTTCTTCTTGACAAGTTGTTTTGCTGTAGTTTATGACAAAAAATTTCTCATTTGGCCATTTTCTTTTAATCTAGGCCTTTTTAAACCAGTAAGCATCTTGATGTCCATGGCGTGATTTCTGCATGTGATGTATGCAACAGTATTATTTTATGTTGGATACGTGGCGAATGGTGCGCTCTCTTTCTCTCTCATGAACATGCTTAAATACTTGTGCTACATTACACATATAAAAGCTTTTTTAGTCCCTGTGTGGAATTTGGTTACGTCACACCCTCCGCCCAACCGAGTGGCATGTGCAACACAGAGGCCAGCCTTACCACGTGTGTGCAAAGCACTTGATTTGTGGTTTAAATTCAATCCTGCTTTCAATCTTCAATGCTAATTTTACCCTCACGCTCCATCATGATAACAACTACTGATGAGACAACTGGCGAGAAATCTCATCGTAATTTAATCTCGCGAGATCTTGTCCAACGAGATCTTTTCACACCCCTAATATATATATATATATAATATATATATATTATTAAATATATATATATATATACACTGTATATACACAGTTAAAGTCTGAATTATTAGCACTCCTATTTATTTATATTTTTTCCCCGTTTTCTGTTTTACAGAGAGCAGATTTTTTCAATACATTTCTAAACATAATAGTTTTAATAACTCATTTCTAATAACTGATTTATTTTATCTTTGCCATGATGACAGTAAATAATACTTTACTAGATAATTTTCAAGACACTTCTATACAGCTTTAATGGCATTTAAAGGCTTAACTAGGTTAACAGTTTAATACAATCACATCTGAAAAATAGCATAGGAAATTTAATTTGTGCTAAACGTGAGTCATGCATTATATTAAGAGCTTCAAAAATAAGTTATGATGTACAGTTAGCATGTATAGTTTGATGTGGCTGGACCCTTTAGATGCTCTTAAAGATACAGGCCTTCCAGACATACAGGCTACCTGAGCTGTAATGTGTTTGGGTTGTATTTTCCTGAATGCGAAACTTACATTTCACAGGTAAATTCTCCATCTGTTGCTAGAAAATCATCAAGTCATTGTTACGCATGCCGTTTAAATATGAGTTTCCAGTAAATGGGCTTTCTGCTTAACAGGCTGAGAGCAATATATATATAAGCACATTCATTCTGACTAAAATATTTTTGTTGTTCAAATAACTGTGGCAGGGCTATAAATGTGCAATATGTAGACTTACTTATACTGTAGCAGTAACAGTGAAGTGACTACTTTTATGGGATAATAAAATACTTCTGTTTCCTTATGCCATTGATCAGCAGTTGTAAGAGCAAAAAATAATAACTTGACTTCTATTTGATCATTTGGAAAAGTGGAAGGTAGATTTTTTTTCAATGAATCATCTGTTGAACTGCATCCCAATCATCACAAATACTGCAGAAAACATATTGTAATCAACATGGACCAAAGATTCTCACAGTAATCAGTCAAGTTTGGTAAAGGAAAAGTCATCGTTTGAGGTTACATTCAGTATGGGGGCATGCAAGAGAACTGCAGAGTGGATAGCAACATCAACAGCCTAAGGTACAGTATTAAGACATTTGTGCTGCCAATTAAATTGCAAACCACAGGAGAGGGCAAATTCTTCAGCAGAATATCGCTCCTCATACCTTAGCCTCCACATCAAAGATCCAGAAAGCAAAGAAGATCAAGCTGCTCTAAGACTGGCCAGCTCAGTCACTAGACCTGAACATTATTGAGCATGTCGGGGGGAAGATGGAAGAGGAGGCATTGAAGATGAAGCCAAAAAATCTTGATGAACTATGGGAGTCCTGCAAGAACACTTTCTTTGCCATTCCAGATGACTTTATTTGAAGTTATTTAAGTCATTGCAGAGACGTATGGATGTAGTCCTCTAAGCTCATGGGAGTCATACACAATATAAATTATTTTCCCACTGCACCATGACTTTATATTCCATACTGTACATTATTTCTGTTACAAGACAAGACAAGACTTCTGTCTAGGCAAAGTCAGACCTTACTGTCCTAACAAAAAAATTAAAAATGAAGGCATGATCATGTTTTATTTTTGGTAAAATAAGTGTAATCTAGAGGTCTTTGCCTTTGATGTAAGCCGCTTCTGATACCAAATAATCACTTAGAAGTCAATTTATTATTTGTTGTTCCTAAAATTTGGATAAACAAGGATATGCACTTTGTTTGCACATAATGTGTAGCACAGACTACATAATTACGTTCACTGTATTTGTTCATATCCTTTCTTTTAAACAATGTTTCATTAGACAACATTGGATAAATTGTTTTAAAATATATATCATATAAGATATAACAATCATATAAGGGAGCAAATATGTGTGATTTTTTAAAGACTGAAATGAAAAAGAAAAAAAGAAAAAAACGGAATGGAGCTAAATTGCATATAATGAATGACTGAATGAATTATTTTATTAAGACACAGAAGTAGTTGCTACTCCACTGACATACTGCATAAGACAAATGACCAGGCCAAAATGAGTTTCACTTTCTAGATGTCTGCACTGTTTATATTTCATTCCCTTAATTACAATGCTGATTGCTTGGAAGTCATGTTTTTCTCAGATACAGTGTTGTCTTATACTTTTTATGCCTGCTCCTTGGGACCCGATATCTGGCAGATTTGAGCTCCAACTCTAATAAAACACACCTGAAGCAGCTAATCAAGCTCTTGAGGACCATTTGGAAATACAGGCAGGTGCACTAAAAACAGCTTGGAAATAAACTTTGCTGGACAGACAGTGGGTCCCCACGAGTAGTGTTGAATACCTACGCTGCAGTTCATTTTTGTTTAGTCCAACAAGACAGACCATTTATTTGTAAAGCTTATTCTTGGCCAGATTTTTTGTTAGTCAAATTACGGAGCTTGTTGGACAAGCCGAATACATCCACTCAGAATTCCTCTCATGGATATTAAGAGATTGAAAATAGAAGCTGAGTTTGCTTTTTACATGTTTTCCTTGGTCCTTTTTTCAATCCAGATTAATGTGCTGTGCAGACTTTTTTTTGCCCGGCATGCTTTGTTAGGTCCACTATGTACCCTATTAGTAGACCTTAAGTGGATATGTGGTACGACTGAATTTCTTTTTAACAAGAAGGGGAAGCTGCTGATGCTTCACTCCACTCACATACTTTGTGCAGTATACTGTAGGGGTTTTAACACTGTGCTAACCCCCAGTTGTCCTCATTGTGAACAATCGTTTAGAATCAAGCAATCCTTCAACAGTAATCACAGCATCTCTTGCACTACTTGATTACATTTTGCAATGGTATATGGAAGATAGATAATGTTAAAATGAAATATTAAATGGGGTGTGTTTGCCCACATGCTAGTCAGTGCTTGCATTTTTTGCAAAGGCTTAGGGTATATGGGGTGGATATAACTATCATGTTAGTGTTTTATAGATCTGCCACTGAATCTATTATACATGTTATGCTTTCACAACATCATAACTTGAGAGCTGGAAAAACAACTGATGCTTGGCCATAGGAGAAATGGTCATGCCCAACTGAGCCTGGTTTTTTAAATTCTTCACTTTCGCCAATTGGTGAAGTTTTTTCCTTGCCGCTGTCACCACTGGCTTGCATGGTTTGGGATCTGTAGAGCTGTGCATCAATGGAACTGCTCTTCAGTGTTTGGACTCTCAGTAGTGATTATTAAACCACACTGAACTGAGCTAAACTGAACTGAACTTAAACACTGAAAACTGAACTGACACTGTTTCAATTTACTATAATCTTCCATGTGAAGCTGCTTTGACACAATCTACATTGTAAAAGCGCTATAGAAATAAAGGTGAATTGAATTGAATGTGGTTTACACCTTGGATATTTGTTGAGAAGTATTTAAAGAAGCGGAGCTTTACAACTGTTAGGGATGCACGGTTTACACCGAAGGCGGCGAGAGCGTCAAAGTAGCCAGAAGTCATTTGTTGTCAATAGAAACCAGCGGCGGCAAGGAGCGGTGCGGGACGTTTTTGGGCAGCGAGGATAGTTAAAATCAAGCCAATTTTAGGGTAATGAGCTATGACGCAGTTCAGCAACAAGCAATCAATGATTGTTTCTCAATACGCATTATTCAGCGATCTTGCGTCCTTGTGTAACGTCATCATCAACTGCCAAAGTTCAGTTCCAAAACTCAAGATGGCAAGAACGGAGGACGCGTGAAAGTTCCCGGATGCGTTCTTGATATTGAGGACACATCGATGCAGACTTGAGTGCAAAACTCGCTCGAGAAGTCCCAGAAGTCATTGTGACTAAATAAAGGAGGTGGGAAGCTAAGCATTTTTCAGAGATAAAGCTTATTTGTCTCAGGATTTTCCCTAAATGAGACACTGAAAGTAAACATTACCATGGAAATATTTATAAAGGCATAAACACATCAAGGGTGTTTATTTGCTAAAATGTATATTAAAATCTGTTTTATTTGTATTGTGCTAAGTATATTTGTGAAAAGGGGAAAAACAATAAATCATTGTATGAATGTTGTAATGTTTAAATAATTTTCCAGTAAAAATGCATGAAGGTCATGTGACCATCAGGAACAACCAGGGAAGAACGCAGCATCTCATTTCTGGACACGTTCTCTGTTCTTGCAGTCCCCCACGTTCGTTCTTCCGAGCTAACTTGGCAAGACCAGTCTCCACCAGAACGCGAGTCTGTTCTCTGCATTCTTGGAATTGAGAAACATCTAGAATGTAGAAGTCCACCGCTTGAAAATAGTTCAGAGAACATAGTCCTGTGAACTTTGGTTCCCACCACAGTTGTTCCCAAGGGTTTTAATATTGCAGTCACTGAATTTCTAGTTAGTTGCTATGTTTTCTTACAGAAACATGAATAAAAAAGTTACTGGTGAGTTACTGATGTGCATTAATGTTACATATGTTTTTTTTAAGTGGGAATATCATGCTAACTATAACGACATTAGAAAACAGTATTCAGAATATTTCAGACATATAAACACATATTGGATAAGGGGAGGAAAGCCACACCACACGCAACAACTTGATCTTCCATAGTTAAACAAATTCAATAAAAGGCGCACAACATTTTCACTCTAGTAAGCACATTTTTTTTTCATGCAGGAATGTAACTGATTTGCTGATATGCTGCAACTGCATCTTTAAATACGAGATCACCGTAGCGAGTTTTGGCACTTGTCGCTGGAGCTGAAAAGGCAGACAGTGTTGTTGACAGGGCGGCCAGAGCGACCTTTGAAGCTCTCGCTGCCTTCGGTGTGAACGCACAGCAATTTGATGGCTTTGGAGAAGGTGTAGGGTATCAACTTGTAAGTTAAACAGGCATAAAGTATTGTTAAATCCACTATTAATTACATTACTCAATATCAGAAAATAGTAGGAATTGATAAAACTATTTTGCTATTTTATATATGTTAATTTGCTCTCTCAATTGCTCAAGAAAAAATTGCCTAAAGAAGACAATAATGGGATGAGTTGAACTGAATTGAAATACCATATCTACCATATACAGAACACAACCTTCTGCTATGTTGGAGGTCAGACAGTTTCTAGTTCTCTGCCCTGAGCAACCTGGTATAATCTTTTTTGTATACTGGTCACAAGTGCACCTTCAGGGGGAGCATTCAGCCAATGCTGTCCATTCTTGTTTACTCAATCACACACACATTCATACACTACGGCCAATTTAGTTTATTCAATTCACCTATAGCGCATGTCTTTGGACTGTGGGGGAAACCAGAATACCCAGAAGAAACCCACGTCAACATCGGGAGAACATGCAAACTCCACACAGAAATGCCAACTGGCCCAGTCGGGACTTGATCCACTGACCTTCTTGCTGTGAGGCGGCAGTGCTAACCACTGTGCCTTGGTTGATATCTTTAATTGAAAATTACTTAACTTAAATATCAACTGATAAAGAAAGCAAAAAGAGTGCTTGATGCCAACAAAATGCCTGTCCAATACGAAATATTAATTAAAATCTGGCCAGAAACACATTCAGCTATAGAAGCTAAGTCAGTATGGGGCCTTCTACTGAATCATGAATTTGAAAATTGGAATAAAAAGACATTAGAAACTATTCGGTGAGGGTTTCATAAGAGAGTCCTCTGTGCACACATTACACTAACAAAGCATTCTGGACAGAATAAAGCCAAAACCCTCCAGTATATTAATATGCATTGAAAAAAAGAACCAATAAAAGATCTAAAACCGAGTGGCCTCAACCTCCATTTTCAAGCTCTTAAAAACCATGAAATGAGTTTTCAAAAGTGTCCATTCATTCAGCTGGACCAAAAACATGTCTTTAATATTACTAACACTATTCTGGCCAAGACGAATGAGCACAAATAAACTGGGTATCTTGTCGGACTAAAACAATACAAATAATACAATGTTATTTGGCCCTAAACACAATATAGACACAGCAGCTGAGAAAAACGTGACTTATGAGCAATCAGGATGACAATTAAAATAAACTGAACTAAAAAAAAAAAAATTGTAAGATCATTTTGGGCTAACCATCTGTCCTATGCAGAATTCTAGAGAGCAAAAGGGATAGAGAGAGCAAAAAATAAATAAATAAATAAAAATAATAACTTACAAACTTAGGCCATATAATACAATTTATGAGAATGCAAATTAATGTAATGAAACAGTAATGTGCAAACTCACAGTAAATAAACCTCATTGTATATGTTTATTTATATGATTTTTTTTTTACATTAGTATTTAACTTTTACATTTAAAAACATATTTATCCTTGTTTTATTTGCAAATGTTTTGTCAATATATAACATCTGTCTGGCCAAAGTAAAAATAAACAAACCAGAACTAAGCTACTTATTTGAAATAATTTGAATTTACTAACACATAACAGAATACACTACCTGACAAAGGTCTTGTAAATCAATCCCAGTTGTAAGAGCAACAAATAAAAATTTCACTGCTAGTTGATCATTTGGCAAAGTGGAAGAAGGTAGATTTTTCTAATAAATCCTCTGTTGAGCTGCATCGCATTAATCACAAATACTGCAGAAGAGCTATTGGAAACTGCATGGAATCAAGATTCTCACAGAAATCAGTCAAGTTTGGTGAAGGAAAAATCATGGGCATGCAAGAGATCTGCAGAGTGGATGGCAACATCAACTGCCTGAGGTACAGTATCAAGATATTTGTGCTGTTCATTAGAATACACACCACAGGAGAGGGAATTCTTTAGCAGGATAGCGCTTCGTCTCATACTTCAAAGTTCCTGAACATCGAAGTTCCAGAAAACAAAGAAGGTCAAGGTGGTCCAGGATTGGCCAGCCCAGTCACCAGACATGAACATTATTGAGCATTTCTGGGGTAAGATAAAAGAGGAGGCGTTGAAGATGAATCCAAATAATCTTGATGAACTCTGGAAGTCCTGCAAGAATGCTTTGTGTCATTCCAGATGACTTTATAAGGTTATTTGAGTCACTGCAGAGATGTATGGATGCAGTCCTCTAAGCTCATGGGAGTCATTCACAATATTAATGCACCATGACTTTATATTCTATACTATACATTACTTCTGTTAATTGACAAGACTAGACTTGTCTAAGCAAAGTCTGCCCTTACTGTCTTAATTAAATTATTTTAAAAAATCAAGGCATGATCATATTTTATTTTGGTAAAATAAAATCTAGATGCCTTTGCCTTTCATATAAGCCACCAAATCATCAACTAGAAGTCAAGTTATTATTTGTTTTTCCTAAAAACTTGGATAGGCGACAAGACTTTTGTCTGGTAGTGTAGAATTACATCGAGTTAAATGGAATAGAGGAAAAACCTGAAGTGAAGGCAATTTTAAAAGTGTTAATCCATCCAGCCAATGCATGATGCAAAAATGAACATTGACAAGCAGAATAAATAATTGTGTGTGTGTGTGTGTGTGTGTGTGTGTGTGTGTGTGTGTGTGTGT
>CAIGQZ010035027.1:15427636-15451584 GCA_903798205.1 Danio tinwini
TATGGAAGGTGTAGACGTTAATGAGTGTGATGGTTGGGTTTAGGGTTTGGGAAGGTGTAGAAGTTAAGTGTAATGGTTGGATTTAGGGTTGGGGAAGGTGTAGACGTTAATAAGTGTGATGGTTGGGTTTAGGGTTGGGGAAGGTGTAGACGTTAATAAGTGTGATGATTGGGTTTAGAGTTATGGAAGGTGTAGACGTGTGATGGTTGGGTTTAGGGTTGGGGAAGGTGTAGACGTTAATAAGTGTGATGATTGGGTTTAGAGTTATGGAATGTGTAGACGTGTGATGGTTGGATTTAGGGTTGGGGAAGGTGTAGACGTTAAGTGTAATGGTTGGATTTAGAGTTGGGGAAGGTGTAGACGTTAAGTGTAATGGTTGGATTTAGGGTTGGGGAAGGTGTAGGCGTTAATAAGTGTGATGGTTGGATTTAGGGTTGGGGAAGGTGTAGACGTTAATAAGTGTGATGGTTGAGTTTAGGGTTGGGGAAGGTGTAGACGTTATTAAGTGTGATGGTTTGGTTTAGGGTTGTGGAATGTTTAGACATCAAAAACTGTGATGGTTGGGTTTAGGTTTGGGGAAGGTGTACATGATAATAATCATGATGATGTTTGGGTTTAGGATTGTAGAAGGTATAGACGTTAATGACTGTGATGGTTGGGTTTAGGTGTGGAGTAGGTGTAAATGTAATAACTGATGTAGAGCGTCATCTTGCTGACAACATAGGTTAGACACGTGGATCTCCATAATTTTACTACAAGTTACAAGTTGCGCCCGTCTTGCAGTACGCACACAGACCCTACTCATTTTTTCCATTTTACCCATACAAAAAAAGCTTTTTCAGCAGAGAAAACTTTATAACAAACACAGCGCACAAAATAGATAGAATGTGGTGTAGAGTTGAAGAGTTCCTATGCTAGATTCAGTAGCTGGTGCACCTCTCCCCTGCTGCTGTTTGGTGTATTAGTGTTCATCCATACCTTTAAAGTACTGCCAGTCTCTGTTATGGATTTGCTTATGTATGTAAATGTGTAAAGTAACATGGGCCTAACATGAAGGGCCGTAACTTGTAGTAAGTTAGAGGCGTAACTTGCAGTTATAGAGGTCCCATTGAGCCATGCAAGATGTCACGGCATGTTGTTGGCAAGATGGAGGAAATACATACCAGAGAACATTTTTACCAACTGTTTTTATGAGTTTTCTTCAAATTTACCCACAACCTCATTTAATATATAATTATATTAGTTTATTTAGCCAATCCACCATGCAACTCCATTCGCTGACTTCTTTATCTATTTTGTCATGACCGTTAGCCTACTCTGCGTTGCCTTGTGTAGATACAAATAAAAGTACAATGGCAAGTGCGTCAAGTATGAAGGCCTGCGTAACTCCGGACCTCGAGCCGGGAATCAAACTCTGGTCTCGGTGAGCGCCTTGGTGCTATATGGTAATGCACTAACCACTAGACTATTGGCACTGAACGTCCATAGATTTGATGTACTGCCAGTCTCTGTTCCTGATTACGAAGTGCGTAAATGTGTGAAGTATTTCAAGCAATGTATCAAAATTCCACTGTTTCCTGCAATAAACTTTGCATTTGGGGATAATTCAGTGCAGTTCTTTGATAAGGAGAACTCTCCTTCCTTTCCATGCAGTATTGGATGAACACAATATGTAACATTCATCTTTCTTTTTTTACGTTGAAGAAGACAGAGGAGAGCAAAACATCACTGCTTAAATTGACTTAGAAATGTTTTGCATATTTTCTTAATGGGTAAATGAATATGTATCGGTCTCAGTGTGCAAGGCTTGTGTACGTGGCCAATTTTTCTGATATGAATACAAAAAAAAACATATATATGCAAATTTCAGACTTGAGTGTGCAAAGACCTTCAAAATGAGGAAATATATATTTCTTATATCAAAAAGATATAATTCAAACCAAAATTCTAAATTTACTGTCTTTAGAAAATATTACTCAAATTATTGTGCAACTTTTAAATGTTTTACAAATTATAGATTCACACATCCAATAAAGCACAATTAGTGCACTTTAATACACTGATAAATAGTTAAGATAAAATATCTCAAAATGAAAATCTAATAATGATTTGTACCGGTCTGATTCTGACACCTTACTAAATAATTCTTCCCCCCAAAAAAACTTTCAGAATATAACTTTAAAAGCAGAAAAGTTTTACAGAAAATACTAAAACTTTCAGTTGGTTTCCAGATTTAAACTACATTTCGAGTCAAATTTATAATGTAATCTCAAACCTCTGGACCTTTACAGTAAATTATCTCCAAACCTGTGGAGATTCGTGCAATTGGTATGCTAAGTATAAATTTGAATCCAGCGTTATTCAGTCTGCCATGAGGAGTAATGAACAGGTTAAGAGCCTTGCCAGAAGAACAGAATATAGAGTGATTACACACTAATCTATATGGAAATTATCACAACGGTGCATCATGAGTGTGATAACAGACCCTGATAATGGGATGCTGTGTGGGATTATGTATTATTGAACTCTGACTGTTAAATAGCACATGTTTCGAGCTGACAATAGACAAAGAAAGTGAGATGTACAGAACAAGGCACAAGAAAATAAAAAGATTAAAAGAAATGGAGCACAACAACAGACAGGTGTATTAAGGCTGACAAAGCTCAGAGCAGGACAGAGGGATGAGGGACAAATAGAAAAACAGTGAAGCGAGAAAAATACACCGGTGAAATTAAAATGTATGCTTCTATATAAATCTATTAAAATTAAGGCAACAAAAAGAAGACAAAAACAAAAAGAAAACAAACAAAAAACAAAAATAATTGACTTCCTGTTGGCTTTCAGATTTCACTCCAAGATACTTTTTTTGTAGGTATTGGTGCATTCCATGAGTCGGCCAAATTGTGTATATGTACGTGAATTGTAGCTAAAGGGAAACTTTGTTGAAAGTGTATAGGTGGCGCTATTGAGACATTTTGCTACACTGTTTTGAAACCTACACTCGCCGGCCACTTTATTAGGTACACCTGTTCAACTGCTCGTAATGCAAATTTCTAATCAGCCAATCACATGGTAGCAACTCAGTGCATTTAGGCATGTAGAAATGGTCAAGACAGTATGCTGCAGTTCAAACCAAGCATCAGAATGTGAAAGAAAGGTAGTTTAAGTGACTTTGAATGTGGCACGGTTGTTGGTGCCAGAAGGGCTGGTGTGAGTATTTAAGAAACTGCTGATCTACTGGGATTTAAACACACAACCATGTCTAGGGTTTACAGAGAATTGTCCGAAAAAGAGAAAATATTCAATGAGTGGCAGTTTTGTGGGTGCAAATGCCTTGTTGATTCCAAAGGTCAAAGGAGAATGGCCAGAATGGTTTAAGATGATAGAACGGCAACAGTAACTCAAATAACCACTTGTTACAACCGAGGTATGCAGAAGAGCATCACTGAACGCAAAAAAAATGTGCAACATTGAGGCGGATGGGCTACAGCAGCAGTTAAGAACAGCTAAGAACAGGAAACTGAGGCTACAATTCACACAGGCTCATTACAATTGGATAATAAAAGATTGGAAAAGCATTGCCTGATCTGATGAGTCTTGATTTCTGCTGCAACATTCGGATGGTAGGCTCAAAATTTGGCGTCAACAACATGAACATTGGAACACTTTGGGCTCATTAGTACCAATTGAGCATCGTGTCAATGCCACAGCCTACCTGAGTATTGTTGCTGACCATGTCCATCACCATGTCCATCCCTTTCCATCCCACAGTGTACCCATTATGGCTACTTCCAGAAGGATAACGTATCATGTCGCAGATCATCTCAGACTAGTTTCTTGAACATGACAATGATTTCACTGTACTCAAATGGCCTCCACAGTCACCAGAACTCAATCCAATAGAGCACCTTTGAGATGTGGTGGAATGGGAGATTTGCATCATGGATGTGATGCTATCACGTCAATATGGACCAAAATCTCTAAGAAATATTTCCAGTATCTTGCTGAATCTATGCCATGAAGGATTAAAGGCAGTTCCGAAGGCAAAAGGGGGTCCAACCGTAAGGTGTCCCTAATAAAGTGTCTGGTGACTATATATTATAAAATTTCTCCCCTTGTGGTTTGTGCAATTTTTTCAAAGTTTGCAAAGTTTTCAAGTGTGTTAAGACCCTCAATAATGTAATTAAATTAGAAAAAATTTGTAAAAAAAAATTGGTGCATATAATAATAATAATAATAATAATAATAAAATCACCAAGGTTATTATTGTAATTTTAAACATTTTCAAAAAGGTTGACAAAAATATTAACAACAAGCAAATGTTAGATTAAATTCATTTTTACTATAATCTAAAACAATATTATTGGTTTTCATTAACAATAGCATCACTTTGCAGTAAGTTTACCATGTTGACATCTTAACTATTCCACCAACTGACTCATGAAACCAGGCACAATTTTTTGGGTTAGGCATTTTAAAAAAACAAAAAACAAAAAAATATCCCTGTGTCTTTGACCAGAAAAGACCTGCGCCTCATTTTTAGGTCACCGCTTGAGCACGGCTGATCTGAGGGATGCAGAAAAGAGACATGATGGATGGATACGGCAAGCATTTGAACCCTCTCTGAGACGAGCTCTTTCATGATGAAACATCTTTATCCAGCTATTCCCTTTCTGTCTCTCCCATTTTTTGTCTTTACCGAGTGACAATCCGACCACAAGCAAGACTCCCTTCTCCAGCTTATCTATTAATTCCCAATGTCAATTCTTATAGATCACACCTGCCCAGTGTTTTGTGCGCATACAATCCGGCTCCCTACGGCCACCAATGTACACGTGAACTATAATAGCCGACCCTGCAACTGGTTGCTCAGGGATCCAGCTAGGTTTTAGATGCTAATTACCTCTAATGATGTTAAAATACCTTTTTTGATGGGTTAATGTGAAGGTTCACTGCATATTTACATTTTTTCCATTGAAAAATACTACGCTTATGGCATTTTGCATGCACATCAGCGGCTATTTATGCTAAATGTCCACAGATGTGTGTGCGTAAGAGTGCAGGGCTCAGTTTGGCGCTTTCCCGAAGGGCTTGAAATTGAATGCTTGATGATGCAGGATTTGTTTGAATCACAAATCCAAATAATGACAACTGAGGCATCTAAAAACACTCAAAAAGGTTTGGGCGGAAAACTATGTGCTTACAAACACCTATTTAAATATAATGGGCAGCGAGTGGGCTGAATGCATCCTTGTACGTGTTGCTGTTGGCTATGATGAGCGGTTTTGCACTTGGTGCTTTGCATTGCTCTCACCCTGACAATTATGCTAAACAGCGTTTTGATTCTCAAAGACAGAGGTGCCAACGGCGTACAGCAAACACAGCCACCAAAGATCTGGCTGAAAGGGGTTTATTAAAAGAAAGGAGTTTGTTTAAAAGGATTAAAGCATCGCCCACTGAGGCCTAATGCACAAAAAGAATAAGACAAAGAAAAAAAGAAGCACATGGCGCGTTAAAAGGAACATCCATCAACATCAAATAAAAGGCTGATAAATAATCACTGCATCCTCGCTGGTGCTCAGAATGCAATATTAAATTACACAACTGCGCTGTGTATGACAGACGCAGCACCGGCTGTAAATGCGTCAATCGTTAATAATGTGTTTATCAAGCAACAATATCACTCTAAGTAGATTTCAAAGACCAAAGGTAGTCTTTTAGATGGTGTGCCTTTTTATAATCGTACTGGAGTCCTGTCTGTTATTCTGTATCAGTGAATGGATGTGTAGCACATCTGGGGGCTGAAAATCAAAGGCTCGGCCATTCAAACCCTACAGGGGTATGATTCATGAACTAATCAGCCCCAAGCAAAGGATTTAACCCCAGAACACTCAGGGGAGATTAGAGACTAAGCAACATTGGTGGACGGGAGGATAATACAGGGAAATATGACAGAAAGAACAAGAAATTAAATTAAACAAACTAATTTAAAAAATTCAGCTGCTTTATGAAGATCACAATAATATTTAAAATGAGATTAACTCAGAACATTACTGATCAAATAATATCAAAAATAAACTAGCAGTTTTGTGGTATATTTACAAAAGCTTAAATTCCCAAGAAATCATAACTAACCATATGATTTTGTAGGCTCACATTGCTAGTTTTGTGGTGAACAATTAATCTGTGCATGTCATTTAGAAAAAAAATGAAACTGAAAAAAAAAACTGCATAGAAGGACTTCAAATATAACAACGATAAAAAAAAAAAAAAACTTAAATAACTTATTGGCTCACCACATCAGTTGTGCAAAACAGAGCCGACTTTGCAAAGTTTTGATGGCTCTGCTTTAGAGTTTCAAACTAAACAAAAAAAAATCTGGTTGTGGTATTTGATGCCAACCTTACATTTGAGCTGCATGTGCGGAACGCAGTCAAGACATAATTTTTTTTGCTTAAAGTGCTTCAAAAACTGGTAAACTGAAACTGAGATAGACTCTCTTCAATGATTATGCTTTGCACCATTTATTTAAAAGTATTGTCAAATAAAGTGTTTTCCTCTAAACAATAACAAGTGCTTAAACTGCTTAAATAACAAGTGCCCAAAGTGTTAAAGAACTGAACTGCTAAACTAAAGATTAGAAGTGAAATCAAGGCCATTATCACTTTTTTTCCTGAGTTGTAAGTAAAGTCCTGCAAACTCTTTCTTTTTAAGACATTTGAACCAGAAGATGAAGCTGGTACAGTGGAGGAGGCTGAGGGTCTGCTGTTTGTCTAATAATTTTTTTCTTCAGTCAAATAAAAATATCAGGCTACCTCAACTCGATCGCTCCACAGGAATATGCAATAAATTAATGCTCCGCTGTTATTAATATTTCACAAAACCTTTCAGAAAATTATTATTTCACAATTATTTTTAAACAAAAGTCAAAATATTGTCTTATGATTATGACTTATTTCCTCTGTCTAACTCGCGAACCGTGATGTGTGCGTGCGCTGCGTAAGATGAAAGAAAATGACAATGAACCTCAAGGCTTATATGTTGACTTTTTGTATACCAATTTTGTTGTTTACATGTAATATTGCATTAATTGCATCCATGTTTTAAAAGCTGTAAAATGAAAGCCTCAGTTTGGTGCGAAGTTATCATTATTCAAAAATCAAGAAAATCTTTGATTTGTTTGATTCGTTGATTATGTGGGCTATTTAAAAAAACTGATATTATATAAGAACTATTAATAACTGTAATTTTCCAAATGGAAAAAAGGTTGGTTTGCTGGTTGTACCCTAAATCATCAATAGCCTGTTTGTTAAGTTTATGACGCAGCTCCATGCAGCACAGAGGCCATCAGCATCAGCGCTGGTTTATGTCAACTCATCTTTGTCAAACTGTGATCAGAAATATCCTTCTTTCATTTTGCTTCTTTGGCAAAATATGTGTTGACACGCAGTGTTTTTTTGTATGTCACCAGGGAACGACTGAATCAGCTGACCCGTATTGTGCACGAATCGTGTTGCTGTCGATGTTATAATTGTAATTTTAATAATATTGTGATATTCAAGCTCTGTAAAGAAATGCAGCTGTGGATAACTTGAAACAGCGACCACAAGTCTCTCCTTCATCATTAAAAGTTCACCGTAGTCACCTTGACAACACAAACAGTGCTGTCACCTCAACAGAAACCCTGCTGTGCTTTCATTTGATTAAAGAATGAAGATGCGACTGACGTAACACGCTTTTTTTGCTCGTGCACACATAGCACGCAATGGTAAAACGTGAGGTGCCTCGGGCACAAAAGCGGCACGTAAAACACTCGCGGCCATTAGTAAACCATTTAACAGATGCCCCTCTCAACGCAAAAAGTGTGTTTGCTGTAAATGGCCCCTTATGCAGCCAAACTTTAAAAATATATAAAATAATATTTCTTAATCGTTTAACTGATACCATTAATTGGTTAAAAAAACGCACTCTTTTGGTTAACCGTTAATCGATTATTTTGAGCATCCCTAATTAAACCGCATGTGCAGGCTCTAAAATATATTTTTTCCCCCTCATGGCCGCACGCCGAATACTGCGGGAATACTTTAAGCCCTGTATTTAACCAAAATATATAAGTATATATTATTATTATTAATATTATTATTACTACATACAGTGAAAGTTAGAATTATTAGCCCCCCTTTGTTTTTTGTTTTTTTTTTAAATATTACTTAAATGATGTTTAAAAGCAAGGACATTTTCACAGTACGTCTGATAATATTTTTCTTCTGGAGAAAGTCTTACTTCGACTATAATTTTAGGTCCATTTTAAGGTCAAAATTATTAGCCCCTTTACGCTATATATTTTTTTTCGATTGTCTACAGAACAAACCATCGCTATACAATAACTTGCCTAAATGCCCTAACCTGCCTAGTTAACCAAATTAACCCAGTTAAGCCTTTACATGTCACATTAAGCTGCATAAAAGTGTCTTGAAAAATATTATTTACTGTCATCATGGCAAAGATAAAATAAATCAGTTATTAGAAATGAGTTATTAAAACTATTATGTTTAGAAATGTGTTGAAAAAAATGTTCTCTCCGTTAAACAGAATTTGGGAGAAAAAAATAAACAGGGCATCTTAGACATTTGTGTATTTGACAAGTGGTAGTGTACATGAAAAAAAAAAAAGTACAATATTTTATGTTTTTAAAATGCCTATTAAAGGCCCATAGCCAGGGGGTTCTGAAGGTTCGGAGGACCCACCCCTCACTGACAAAGGTCCAGAATTTGTCCCATACATGAGCTCATTTGTCCCATTTTGACTGCTATGATATCATAAATAGTGAAAACAACCCATAGAAAAAGGCTTTAAGACCAAGCAGAATCCTGGTGTGACTTCAGCTAATCAGAGTACAAATCCGGCTGTAAAGAAAACATCTGATATGAGCAAAGTCATCTTTCACTACTGCATTGTTTTTAAATAGAGAAAACATTTGACAACTCACTTTTATTATAAATCTTAGACCTTGTTCTTGAAAGAAAACATGAAATGCAAATATGAAATATGAAGCACCAAACACAGCTCATATTAAAATCAATTTGAACACTATTTTGGCTATTGTTGTTATCCATGGATTATAAAATGTTCTTCTTTTACAAGAAAGGCTAGAAAAATTGTGAAGCTCTAAATTATTATTATTATTAGTATATTTTTTATTATTATTTAAATGACCAAATTCTTACTGAGGAAAGTTAATTGTGTAGGCCAGTTTGTTATTTCCCTATAAATTATAATAGGCTACAGTTTTTAATGATATATGTCATGGAAAATTTAAATTTTAAAAATAAAAATGGCCATATTTCTTTATTCTAAATACTTAGGAAATATTTTTGGCTAATTCAGCTAAAAATAGTGCTTAAAATGTCACCTAAATTCAGTATTAAATTTAATAGAAAATGAGGCAAATAACTGCAAAAAAAGTCCTGTTTTGGAGAAAAAAGAACCACCTCTTTCAGCAGGCTGGCTACGGGCCTGTATGAACCATCTTTTCTATACACAATGCATCTTTACAGCGACATGCATGTCTCGTTTTAATTTGGGTCAAAATATACAGAACAGATTAGAATTTTGGGCAAAAGGTCAGTTAAATACCCATTAGGAAAATAAATAAAACTGGAACAAATGCACATTTGATTATATTACAGGTTAATTAGCCTTTGTTTCACACACAAAGATTCATCTAAACTAAAGCGACTTGTGAACATTTGTTTCTCAAAAGAAGAAAAGAAGAAAAAAAAATCCTGCATTTCCAGGGACGCGCCGCTTTCATTTAAAACCCTGCTCTGCTTTCCATTTCAACAGACCCAAGAACAGAAAACAACAGCGGTTGAGGGAGAAAACACTTGCTCGCTGTTAGTAGGGCGTCACAGTACAACAGGATCACAGTCTCATTCCTACACAGAGAACATAATTATGCACTTAGATTTGAAAGAAACATCTTGTTGGGCTTAATTTGCAATGCAAAGGCAGTGCACCGTTTCAGACGGAGCAGAATTCATCCAGAGGCCCGACTGCACGCTCCTACTTACTTTCAATAACACCGCATACATGTGCTGCCTGTGATAGTGATGATGTCTGACGGGGATCCGATTGGAGAGAGGGGAAAAAAAAAAGAGAGAGAGAGAAGAAAAAGGCTGGGATGGATGTGTGATGGGCGAAAGACAGAGATTATGTGTTATGTGAGAGATATACAGGAGGTTTAAATTAAGAGAAAAGGAAGCCTAAATGGATTAGCATATGAAACGCGCAAAAGGCAAATGAAGAAACAATCGGATAAGATGTAAGAGGTGCGAATGACAGAGGCGTTCGAGGCCTGTCGTACAGCTCGTCTGTCGCAAGACCGTCTCCTTGTACAAATATTAGCAAACACAAAAGCGAAATGTCACTCGGAAACGGAACAGATGGAAGTAAAACACACAGAACATCGCATTCTTCCTTTTTTTCCATCAGCGGTAATGGATTTTCTCCAGCATTTAACCAACAGCGCATGAGAGGTACATTACCATCCATTAAGAAAAGTGTGTTGGTGCGGATGTGTGAATTGCTGTATGGCCAGCTATTACCTCAGCATTTGTCTAAAAGAAAGCAAAAAAAGCTCTGAGTGCACCTGTGGCCGTGGATCTGGCCAACTGTTACCTTGAAAAGCAGAAAACAGCCATTTCCCTTCATGACCTTTGTGTTGTTCATTAAAGCAGAAGGCCAAAGTTTACAGTTCAGGCATGAAAGATATTGAAAGATATAAAAAAAAAAATAAAAAAAGAGCGAAAAAGAGTTAATGCTTTCTGCAGAGGCGCAGCTGAAATGCTGCTAAAAGCACATGAAATGAAAGTAAATAATAGACTTGTGACATGTCTGATTTGAGTGTTTTTCCAGCAGGTGCTTTATTTATCACAAACTGCTAGCAGGAACCTGGAGCAGCCCTGGGATTAACAGCTGCGCTTAAGGGCAAAACAGCAACATGGGATATGAAAGCTCACGGGTGCTTCAACATTTTGCTTTTTGTTTTTTTTTTGTTCCAAGACTGACTTGGTCTGGCTTTTGTTTTGAGCCATACAGTTTGGTTGTCATCATAGCTATATTACCGTTCAACAGAATGGGATCAGTCATTTTTTATTTTGTTTTGGACAAAGACATATCGAATAAACAGATTAAAATGATGCTACAACTCTACAAAACATTTATATATTAAATAGACGCAGATAAATAAATAATGTTAATATACGTATTTAGATTGTTATTATTGATTAATTACTATTTATTATTTTTGACCCTGGGCCACTAAAGCAGTCTTATGTTGCACAGGTATATTTTTCCCATAGCCAAAAAGACATTGTATGGGTCAAAATTACACATTTTTTTTCCTTTTATTTCCAGAAATTATTAATATACAAAGTAAAGATCATCTTCCATAAAGATATTTAGTAAAATTCCTATCGCAAATAAACTAAAACTCAAATTTTAGTTATGTGCATTGCCAAGCACTTCATTTAGACAGGCAATTGTCTCTGTATAGTTTCAAATAGTTGTATCTCGGCCAAATATTGTTCGATTTTGATAGACTTTGGGGTCACATATATGTATCCTTGTGTGCTATTTTGCTCACAATCATGTGTTGTTAATTTTGCACTTGTTAAATAATTGAATTCAATTTAAGTGTATTTGTAGCACTGTTTTAGGGTGCTTTCACACTAGTACTTTTGGTCCGCACCCGGCTTCGTTTGATGTAGTACGGTATGTTTAGCTAGTGTGAATGTGTCTTCTGAACTTGGGTGCGCACCCGTGAACCGTATCCGAGTCCGCCTGAAAGAGGTGGTCTGGGGTACGGTTCATGCGAACTCTGGTACGGTTCACTTCTAGTATAAATACAATCATACCAAATAGCGGAAGTGAACCACCAACGGTACAACAAACTATCGGTTTCATAACGTTCATTCGTGTGTGTGTGTGTCCAAAACTAAATGATTCAGCAAAAGCAAATCGACCGCAATGTGCGGAAGTCTCCATTTTGTTGCTTTGCTTTTGTGACTGTCACCTAGCAACAGCCGTAAACAAAACAGCAGCTCGATGACGCAAGAGTACCGGGTTCAGAAGGAAAAAAGACAGTGTGAACACAAACCAACCGAGAAGGTGGCAAGGGGGGGACAATCAGGCAATTAAACCAAATGTGAGAGCACCCTTAATTTTCAGCCAGGAAGCCCAAGGATTTTCCATTACAAAATTGTCATGTTTAAGATCTGATTTATAAAAAAAAAATCAGCAATCTTCACTGCCTGTTAGATATACGATATAAAGTGTGGCCAAAGGGGGTCTCAGATTGGACAAGCACTGCATTAAATTCCATTTCCCATTCTGCCATGTCTTTAATATATGACATTTTATTTTGCCCCAGTATTTTCAATGGAATTTCTAAGCTAGCCTGTTGCTACTGACAACACTAGTGATTACAACGGTCTTTCATCTCATTTTACATTTGAACAACTAAATGAATGCTTAAGTCTATTTAACTGAATGTATTGTAATTACATTACAACATTGATGCTGTAAAAACAACCTTGTGAAATTGAAAATAGACACATTAGGCTTTTACCGGAAGTTAATCGTTGGCTTTAAAACTCTAGTTTTATGAAAGGTGCATGTCATTACATTACAATAATGCTAATACAGACAAACTAATTAAAAAATACATATGCAACAGTAATTGCAAGACTTTGCATTATCAGGATTTATTTTTTGGTCTGTTGAAATTCTTGATTTTGACTGGAAAATGTGCAATAAAAGTCTTTTAATGCACAGGTAGTTCCAGTTAGGTTTAATCAAAATAATTTTTTTTTAAATCCCTCAAACATTAGTAGCAACTACAGCAACAGCACAGTGACATTTGCCAAAACTTTCAGATCAGATCAGTGTAATCTCGAGGTCACTGACATGTGGAGCTGATAATGATCAACCAACTCACAAATATGCTCAACAGTATTTGCAAAGAGGTAGCTAATACATTTTACTATGAGCTATTAGATATGCCCATGTAATTTCAAGCACACACATGAACTCTCCCATGCACATGCACGTTTTCTCTGTCTGCTTTTGACTGATTCAATGCAGGAAGACGTAATGTGTCGTAAGTTATTAATGAAAATCTGCTTTGTATTGGGTCATTCTTTGCAATAGAGTTTTGCATTTAAAATGATTTTAACATATTCTCCCTTAAATAACCACTGGCATACAATTAACTTAAAATAACATTATTATTGTTAATCTAAATCTATAAATATTCGTTCTAGAAACATTAGACAAGGCTAAAGACAACAGCAATTTAAATCTTTTTAACTTCTTAAAATCTTGTAAAGCTCTAGTTAAACATTGTAGTTCATGATTTACTCATCCGCTCATCCATACTTTGTTCTAAACCTGTATGACTTTTTCTTCAGTGCAAAACAAAAGAAGATATTTTGAAAGAAACATCTTGGTTTTGTGCCTATATTATTTATGTCAATGAGGTCCAGGTTTTTTCTAAATATCTTCTGTTGTGTTCTAGTTCTGTAAAATGAATAAATTTATAAAGTCTGCATCAATACAAAGACTAGTAAACAAATTTCATTTAGGCAAATAAAAGTGCCATTTTTACCTACTCTGAATCTGTGATCTTTGTGGAAAGTGACAGAACCGCAGTCCTGCTAAACTTTTTTTTTTTCACACTGCGATATATTTACAAAAACATGTTTAGTTTTTCTCGTCTTCCAACTTGCTCAGCCCGTAGCCAAATAGAGGGCTCATAACTAAGTGACAGCTCTCAGAAACGAACTGTGAAGAGCCTGAAACAAACACATGCAAATTCAAGCTCACAAGAGCAAAAAGTTTAATGACTTGAGTTCACAGAATTAGCTCGCAGGTTTGCTTCATTAAACCAAAAATTCTTCAAACTGCCAATCTTGTGTCAGCAGCAGACGAGTGTTCACAGAAACACTGTCTAAATATTAAAATATCAAACTGCTTCCAACTCGCAATTGTCTTTGCATGTTTTCCTTCCTTTACAGGCGTATTTTGAAAACCACGAGAGGGTGCAATCTCTTTTTTTAATTCGTTTATTTCACTTTCTATACATACAGTTATAATGTAATGAAATCTAAAAGCTGTGAGACAGAATTTGTGAAACACCCACAATTCCCATTCAATATCCCTTAAAAATTTAAAGAAGGCCTTAGGCATACATTGGACTTTCAGGAGTCAAAGTTTAAAAAATTTAGGGGCAGAGTCAAAGTTCAGTTTTTTTAATGAATACAACATTGGTGCTACAAGTAGACCAGGATTCACCAGGTCTGAAAATACTGTAGTGGAATGAAAAAATAAAGCAGTAGTATGAATTTTAATTATGAGCTTGTGTTTTCAAGGTTTTCAACTTTAATTTTAAACAAATATCTAAAGTTTGAAGAGAAATAACATTTTAAAATACTATAAAATATTCAAATAAATATAATTGTTAGGTTCCCCTGCAGAATGTATTTTTGGGTTGTGTGTGTGTCCGTGTCTGTCTGTATGTGGGTGTGTCGTTTTACGCGTGTTTCAGGTACGATACAGCATTAGAGCATCCGCATGACGTTAGCCACTGACGCTGGGATCGCGCCACCAACTGCTGGTTGGCTTTGCATTTAAAATGCTGGTCCAAACCTCACTCTCTCTCTCTCTCTCTCGCTCTCACTCTTTCTTTGACTTTGTGGTGAATGGGTCTCCATGTGGACAGTCTCTCCTGCAAGCACTAGTCTAAGAGAATGTTGTTTTGTTTGGTTTGTGATACAGTAAATGCTCTTGTCTAAAATCTATTGAGATTGCAATGTGTTTGTTCATAAACTCGCCCAGTAACTGATATATAATCAGTTATATAATACCTCGGAGAAGGTGTAAAAGTGAGCAAATCGAGCGATATACATTTAAAACACTCAGATTAATATTTGTATTAAACTATTAGGTTCAGGAGAGTGTGCTGTTTTGTTTATGTTTTTGTTTTTGAGTTAGAGTAGTTTAGTTAAGACATTTAATATGTTGAATATGTTTTTTTTTCATGCTTTTGATATTTAGTTTAGTTTGTTTAATACAGTTAGTACGTTTTGTTCTATTTCTTTCTTTGATTTAAGCACCTCAAACTACCTCCTCTCCATCAGGTAAATTATCATTTATTCATTGCAAATATTATTCTTTTACTATAAAAAATAAATATTTAAAGGGAAAAAAAAGGAAAATAACAAACCAGAAAAAAGAAACCCTTCAAATAGTAAAACGCTAATATCTTGTTGTAAACAAACACATTTGAAATAATAAGAAATAAGTAAATAAGTAGTAATTTATTAGAGTAGAGTTACAAACTTTTAAGAAAATAAGTTAATAGGGAATTAGAAATCTTTTTTCTCATTAATAATCAGAAAATTAGGAATAAAAAAGCTTGAGTGAAAGACGAACATTTTAATATTTCTACATTTCAATACTTTCAAAATCACTTTAAGTTTAATTTGATGCAATTAGTAAAAGAAAATATCATTCTATTCTAATATATATTTTTTACATTTAACTCCTCTAGTTAGCAATCAACACTTCCTAACAGTTAGGCGATATGTTAGAATATCTGTAAAAACCCTCTACTGCTTGGTGTTGCCATATGGCAACATGGTATTTATGTTAATTTCCCTGTTTCTTTAAGACAGACATTCTATTTTTTTTTTTTTGTTGGAAAGAGAAGATCTTAGTTTAGCCAATGATGTGCTTTGGTTAAGTCACGTGATGTGCAGTGTTTTTCTGTGGCACGATTTCTGACAGACTGGCGTTTATTGGGAGTAATTGTATGCAAATGAAAACGTCAATAAAAACAAACAATCAACTCATGTCAGATACACAAAAAAATCTGAGACATCACCTCCAGGAAATTTTGATGACATATTCACATATTCAAAAAAAGTTCATCAAATTGGTTTTATGAAAATTGATTAATGTATGTGTTGTCAAATGGCAACTGTGCAATAGTGTAATGTGCAATATTGCAACAGGTTAGCCAACTAGCAAGGTCAGCGGTGATCTTTTAAGTTGTAACATTAACAACATGAATGCTAGTAATATAATGCGATTAGCCATATGTTAATGACATTTGCATTATGAATACATAAAATGAATGACAATACTTTTGATTAGATTTAAATACAGAAAATACAGTGTATTAGTAGTGAGGACCACCATGTTCTATGATAAATTAAAGAAGAATAGGACATAACTGGCTCTTCCTGCAGATGAAAGTTGAGATGGGTTTTAGTGACCATGAGAAATGCCCGGTTCAGACTGCATGATTTTAGCCCCAATTTTGACTCGAAGACAAATTTTGAGAAATCACAGACAAATGCCTGAAATCACAGGCAAATCGGTGCTCGTTCACGTGAGTAACAATCACACAGTGTGAACTATTAAAGACGCAATCTGAAAGAATTGCAGTTGAGTCGCTGACACCCATGAGATATTTGGCATGATAAATATCTGGACCAATGAGAGAGCAGCATCCACTAGTATGGTATCTGCAGGCCAGCGGGAATTTGGGGAGAAATTAAAAGGGCATCTATTCAGCCTATTTGGACCCAAGAAATGAAGGAAAAACTAGTGGAAATATGGCAGGGGGGAAGGGATTTCCGGGTTCAGCAATACTGCCGTTGTGGCAGGTGTGTTCTGGGAAATTTCTTACCCCTCCATTTCAAGTGTGGTCCTGAAAAATCTTCGTTCGAAGGGGTGTTTTCCCCCTTGCCCTTAGCCCTACACCTTTAAGCTAAAGAGAATAGGGACACCACTACCCCTTGATGTGAACGCGTAGGGATAAGGGAAAGCGCTAAGGGGTAGAATTGGGATTGGGCCTAAGTACATTTTCAACCCTACTAAAGACTTCTTTCTCATTATGTAGTTAATAACAAAAGTTTTACTATGTGACCTCGACTTGTTTCCATGTAACTTATCGCGTGTGTTTGGTTGTGAGACGTAGTTTGCAGGCCGAGACAAAGTTGTCGACAAAGTTGTTGTTTTTCCTATTTAAAAGTCCTGCACTGTGAAACCCACTGTCGCTGATCCATCCTGCAGTGTAAACACAGCAGTGACAGAACGCCACCCCAAATAGTCATGCAGTGTGGAAACATCTGTGACACGACTACTTTGAAAATCGTGCAGTCTGAACTCGGCATAAATTAGCTCAGAGGCAAATAAGACAGGCGTTTCTAAACATTGAAAAGCTTAAAATACTGCAAAACCAAATGAATCAAAACAAACAACAAAAGTATTAATTATAAGCAAAGTTATAAATTGGAAATTACTAAGTTAGATCCACTATTGGACATTGTTGCCATATGGCAACATATCATAAAGTACCTTTAAATAAAATCCCCAAAAAGAGTATTTTTTTAGATTTATCAGTGTGTGCAGTAGAGGGTTAAACTCATATTACATGAGAAACCTTTTACAAAATAAACTTTTCATTGCTACTATATTAATAGAAAGTGCCACACAATCGCATTAAAATCATCATAACATGCTTTACTTTGACACCTGTTCATAATCCCACACTCTTCCCATCATAAACCAATGAGAAAACCTCAAGCCATGATGCTTTATAGGTTTTATGAGGTGTTAGCCAAATAGCACATAAAGGCTGACCTTGGTGATGAGGGTTGCCAGCGATCATCATAATAATGAGGCGTTCCGGCGAGTCCGGCGGTCAGGCAAAATGGGCTTGTGAAAGGAGAAGATTGAGAAAGCGATCGCTCCTCGTTAACTAACTCTCAAAGTGAAGCGAGAGGAGCCTCCGTCATTATAACACGGAAAAGACGAGAGTTACGAGCGGAATGAGAGGGAGAGATGCTGAGGTGCAACAGAGGGTGAAAATAAAAGATGGAATTATGATAATGGAACGGAGGGAGAGGGTAACAGGAAAACAAATGAGAAAAGAGGCATGAGAAGAGAAGATGCTAAAATTTGCAGGGAAGCGGTAAAAGCGCTGTCATTGTGTAATACAGATAAACCTGAAATATTACACGAGAAGAGGGAGAGAATGACACTGCAGAAGATGTGTAAAAGAGACAGAGGAATGGGGAAACAACAAAGCGGGAGGATAAAAGCTGATACCGTTTTATCAGTCCGTTTCAAGGTGAGAACTTTTATTGTGCCGCTAATGAATTCCGTTCTTGACTTGTGTAGGTGTTTGGAAACTTGCTAAGGTGCCTGATAAAGAAGAATGGCTGTGGAATAGAGGGTGACAGAGAGGAAAGTGAATGTACAGTACATGCTTACCCGGTAAAGAGGGCTGCACTTGTCTTTGAAGCAGGGTGCGAGGCGGGAGTAGATCTGGAGAGAGTAGTAATAGGCTGCTAAATGCAAAGACAAGGCTGACGGAGGCTGCTTCTCAAAACACGTATTCGCATCCAGAACCTGAAATAAAAAACAACAACATATGTTCATTATACATGCGCATACTGATCTAATTCAGTTTTCAGGACTAATCCATTGTAGTTAAAACTGCACACTCATTCATTACATAGTCAATGTCATGTACAGTATGCAGTGTACAAAACTGCTGACTCGTTCACTGTGTAGTCAATGTCGTGTACAGTATGCTGTCTTGTTGATTTACTCAATTTACTCAAAGAGCTGACTCAGGCTTCGTTTACACTGCGAGGTTTAGTGCTCATATTAGATTTTTTTCTCAGATCTGATTTTCTTGCATAGCTGTTCACACTGTTGTTTTAAATGTGGATAGTATCAGATTTTGCAGTGTGAACAGATCTTGGTCCTATGGGGGTTGGGTGATTAAGGCAATGATGATGTAAACTTGAAACCACAGATGCTTTGTAATAAGTTTTCATTTGTATTAGTATGATTTAATGTTTTATTTATGTTATTATTATTATTCTGTACTATTTTGTTTATTATATGCTGCTTGGATATACACTACCCGACAAAAGTCTTGTTGCCTATCCAAGTTTCAGGAACAGCAAATACAACGTCTAGTTGATCATTTGGTATCAGAAGTGGCTTATATGAAAGGCAAAGGCCTCTAGATTAAATTTATTTTACCAAATTAAAATATGATCATGCCTTGATTTTTAATTATTTAATTAGGACAGTAAGTTCTGACTTTGCTAAGACAAACGTCTTGTCACTTAACAGAAATAATGTACAGTATAGAGTATAATATCATGGTGCAGTGAAAAAGGAAATTAATATTGTGTATGACTCCCATGAGCTTGAAGAACTGGATCCATACATCTCTGCAATGACTCAAATAACATTAATAAAGTAATCTGGAATGGCAAAAAAAAACATTCTTGCAGTACTCCCAGAGTTCATCAAGACTCTTTGGATTCATCTTCAATGCCTCTTCTTTTATCCTACCTCAGACATGCTTAATAATGTTCACTACTGGAGACTGGGCTGGTCAATCCTGGAGAACATTGACCTTCTTTGCTTTCAGAAACTTTGATGTGGAGGCTGAAGTATGAGAAGGACCCCAAATGTAACCCCAAACCATGATTTTTGCTTTACCAAATTAACTGATTTCCGTGAGAATCTTTGGTCCATGCGGGATCCAATAGGTCTTCTGCAGTATTTGTGATGATTGGGATGCAGTTCAACAAATGATTTATTAGAAAAATTTACCTTCTGCCACTTTTCCAAATGATCAACTAGCAGTCAATTTATTATTAGTTGCTTTTACAACTGCGATCGATGACAAAACTTGTCACTTTTGTGTAATGTTATATATGTTTAACAACAGAAGATTTAAATGCCTGTTTGTTATTTGAAGGTTAAATAAAGAGAAAAAAGCACAATAACTTAATTTACACTGATTTAAAAAAACAACAACAAAAATAAATAACAGGCGAGATGCATCATTTTACTAGCATTATTAAGACAGCACAGTAACACTATTGCAAACAACAGGAATGTATACCTTAATGTAAGTATACCTTATACTACATAGAAATAGCCTGTCGGTGCATTATGTCAGAAGATTTTGCTATTCTGGTGAGCATGTGTGGTACATGTTTCATAGAGCGTAATATTGAGCCATTTTGAACTTTGACTGCAGTGTGCATGCAAGTTAGTAAACAGTACGCTGCCCTGCTCTTACGCAGTACAAGCCATTGAAATAAATGGGTTTCATAGCGCATTGCTTTCCATGTCTGGTGTGAAAGTTGCAAAAAACAAAAAAAAGTTTCAGCTAAAAACCAAAAACGCTATTTTTGGCTGATAAATTTCACAAGTTTGGTGCATCCCTAAAAATACTTTTCTGAATTTGTAATTTCAAACAAAGTTGTGAGCAATGAGTTGTAAGTTAAACAGAGCAGGTAAGGAAGGTAGCAATTTATTTCTGTTTGTACACAATTTTGTGCGATTATACACACAAATGATGAAAACAGCCTTTTGTTAAATTGTAACTTACACACTTCACATCAGATTTCACTTTTTTACACACTGTTCTAATTTTTTATTTTTACTTTTGCTCTCTCTGTCTCTGACAAAAAACCCTTAGTGGAAAAAGTCAATGAAATAGGTCAAAGGGACATCTGACACTTGCAGTAATGCCCAACAATAAGCAGGATGAGTACCCCAAGTGACAGAATGTCTCAGAAATTCGACCCATGAGGACTTTCGAAGTTAAAGCAAGAAGTCTAGGACAATTGCCACAGTAACAGCACATCAGTTTCAACCCAGCTTCACCTGATAATGAACTGTGAGGCATCACTGTCATGCTGAGACATGCTATCAATTTTAAGCCCATCAAGACCATTTTCAGATGATTCCATTAGAGCATGAAGTCATCTGGATCAGGAAAAATGCAATAATACTTTGAAACGAAGGCCCAGAACGTAACGGAACAGGGGCCAGCAGGTATGAGGCTTGATATTAGATTTTTAGTGACTTTTTAATGGTTTTATCTTTCAATACGGCACGTGATGGCAGAGAAATAGTTATGGAAAACCATAATCTGAGGAGGCAGAGCTCAAATATCCAAATATCTCACACAGTCATTCAGAAAGAGAGAGAGAGAGAGAGAGAGAGAGAGAGAGAGAGAGAGAGAGAGAGCGAGCTGCAAATAGAGCAGTCAGACTCACCTGAGGTAGAGCCAGTAAATAGGCCAGGGCGAGTGTCATATCTTTGGGAAAAGCATCACTGGCTAGCTGAAGGAGCACTGCAAAATGACAGAAGAGATGGGAGAAAAAAGAGGGATGAACATTTCAGAGTTATTACTGCAGAGAAGCACCTCCTTGCTGTACTGTAACATGATGTGACAGAAAAGAGAGAGTGAAAGAGGGAAAAAAAACAGGCTCTCAATGGCAGCGTATAAACCTGAAATGTGACTGTGACAGCAAAACTGAGAGTATGACGCAGATTCAGCACCATGACATCTTGTTATCTGTAACCAACACACTTTTTTAAAAAGCCTTAAATTACAGGAAGCTGTTCTTGATATGCAAAATCTTCCTTACAAGCTAGCAGTTTTCCTATGGATTTGGAGGATGTTTTGTTCGTTTGACTAATTTGCTTTAATGGTATTTCTGAGACAATAAACTGAATAGTACTATTTACAGTACTGGTCCAAATACTGTCTATTGCATGGTCCAACTGTATAATACACAATAAAACGTATCATAAAAAGTATGTCTCTGTGCAGTGGATGTGGCACAACATGAGCAACGGTAAACCGATGTCTCATTTTTATTTATGACATAGTGACACAAAAATCAAATGATTTGAAACAGTTGTGTCCAGTCTAGCTGCTGTAGCGTGATGCAATGCGAGCAACAATGATCTGGTGTAAATAGTGTGACACTCATAGAATGCAAATGCTGGGTTCTCAATGTAAACACTATCCATTTTCCTCATAACTACTGTATATTTAGCACCAATTTACAAACCATGAACTGTTGAATTGGTAAAAGTTAATTAAAACATTGATCGACTTGTTATTTTAAACCCAGTTATATCAATTGCAATGTTTCAGTGTAGTTCTTTTCCCACACTAAAGCTAATAAGTACTGCTCTTGTATACTTTTGTTGATTTTTAATTTTCAAAGACATTTTTAATTTTTGCTTGGTTGAAGATGGTTACAGTTCCCACAAGTTAAAGGGTCATGAAACCCCACTCTCTCAAGTCTACCTCAGAATTTTTTCAAAAAATGCTTCATGATGGGTGTGGAGCACTGCAAGCAGAGGGAGGAGTGGGTGTGGCCAGCAGAGCAGGGGAAAAAGAGGGGAGCGAACAACTGTCAGTTGGCTCACAAAATGAGACACAAACCATGAGGAGACCCATGATTTTATAGTTTACAAAGTTAAAATGCAAATAAATAAACAGTAAGTAATTTAATGCTCTGCTACATATGTTATTCATAATTTCATATAGGCCTAAGGAGGTCCTAAGAGGCCTGCATTAAAATATTTTTTCTCTTTTGTCATGTCGTGATCACGACTTAATCATCTTGTGATCTCTACAAAACAACTTGTTTTCTCGTGATCTCGACATAACAAAAAGTTGTTATGCAGTGATCACGACTTATTTTAATTTAATTTATTTATGTATTAATTATTATTATTAATATTATTATCATTATTATTATTAATATCTGGCAAATGTCGGGCCAGAGAGTCTACACCGGCCCTGTGAACAGGGAGAGAATAGCCCAACTGCAAATGCAGAGCAAACGCTCGTGTTCATGATTAATGTACTTTCATGATTATATTCACATATATGATTATATATCATTATTTACAATAATATTCTCTCAACTGTTACCATTTTAAGGCAACTCTATATGGCACAAAATAAGTTGCTGCATGCATGAATTAAATTATGAAGAATGATGAAGATACTGCTCTTGCATTGATCCTTTAAAAATGGGCAATATAGAGTTGCTTTAAAATGGCAACAGTTGAGGGAATACTATTGTAAATAATGATATATAATCATATACATGAATAAAATCATGAATGTACATTTATCATGAGCGTTTGCTCTCATATTATGGATGTTCTGTACGCCTTTAATGTGTTGCACGAATGCACATCTGCAGTTATTCTCTCCCTGTTCGCAGGGCCGGTGTCCTGACATTAGATATTAATATTAATACTACAACTAATAATTATAATTATAATAATTAATACATAAATAAATAAAAGCAAAAAAAAAAAGTTGTGATCACAACATAAGTTTTTGTTATGTCGAGATAATTAAGTCGTGATCATGACAAAACAAGAGAAAAAATAATTTTAATGCATGGCCTCTTAGGACTTCTGTAAAGGCCTACACATAACCACAATTTGTTTTATTTTTACAAAGATTTTACAAAATATAAATGAGGAGGACTTCTCTGATGCTGAATTCCTGGGTCTGAATGCAGACACAGTGGAGCAGTGCAGCAAGTCTCTTGCTCTATCTAATTTAATCATTATCCCTGCTGGTAATCCGGAGGATTTTAAACATATGCAAACACAGCAGCACGGATATACAGCAAGTGATGCGTCTGAATGGTAACGAATCCAACTGATAAAAGACAAAGTCTCTAAAGAGAATGACTTTGCAAATATTAATACAAAAAATAGGCTATTCAAGCAATTAAATAAACAAATAACCCATAAAAATATCCTACAAATTACAAAATGGGCAAACAAAGAGCTGATGTACAGTACTTGAGAGTTCTGTTCTTCAACTGCTACTTGAACAGAACAACAACTCTGTTCTAGAATTGTGTTTGGGAATAAAGATAATATGTGTACCTTGGCTCTAAGAATCAAACAACAAAAAATAAGGTCAAGAATCTTGCTATGATTCTTAAGTCAGTTCTGCATTTCAATAGTCATATCGAAGCAGTAAGTAAATCAGCATACTAATATAT
>CAIGQZ010035027.1:15456584-15468706 GCA_903798205.1 Danio tinwini
ATACACACATTATATAATACACACACAAATATATATAAACACACACACATTTCTGAAATTAGATTGACTAACTCCTCATACAAGTCATTAAAATTACATGTTTAATCTGGCTTAATGAAAAAAAAAATAAGTTAGGTTATGACAGCTCTGTTAATATTAGCTATACTGTAAAAATACTGGGTTCCACAGTCAAACAATTTGTGACTGAACATAAAACAATTAAGTTGCACCCAAAAAACCTCAAGTAGTATGTTGTTTTAAATAATTTTAAGTAGTTTGTATAACCGAATCAACCTCTTGTTACAGTTCTAAAATAGTTTGACATCAAGCAGAAACTGTTCATGGGCCAATGATACCACAATGAAATGGTCTATACTGTATCTGCATTTTATTTATTTATTTATTTCTTTGTAAACTGTCCATTTAATGAACTGTTAATTGAAATGTATTTTTAGTGTAATAAAATGTTGATTTGTAGAATAGCGTTTTAAGACCTAAAAAACATGCTCTAATAATGTATTTTGTTCATAAATAAAAATACATATATCTGCATTATTTTGTTTCAAACTGTCAAATTAACTATTTACTATAATCTTGAATGTGAAGCTGCTATGACACAATCTACATTGTATACGCGCTATACAAAAGAAGGTGAATTGAATTGAATTAATTAACTGTTATTTAAAAGGTCATTTTGGTGTAATAAAAATATTTATTTGGAGACTTTTATGACTTAAAAATAAGAAAATCAAGCTCTAAGAAATGTATTTTTATTTATAAATATGCATTCATACATCTTTTAAAAAACAGCACAATTTTTAAAGTCAGAAGCGTGTTGCCCAGATGGCAAGAAAATGAAACAAATCTAACCATATCAGCAGAGCGAAGCATCCTTAATTCATAACCTTTAAGCATTTCACACATAAGCACTGAGATTAGAGAGGACATGAGCGCAATATCCAAACAACAAAAAAAACCATGACTGCTCTAATAGGAAGCAGTGTATTCAGCATAGGTTTTAGCGTGCAGGTCATTAATTTAGCGTTATCGGCCCGCCGTAAGCGCTTCTCCTTTCATCTCACGTTCTCCCTCATGAAGGTGACTTTATGCCTGCCGTGCGCAACTGAACGACAGTGACACTGGAGGAATTAAAAGAGAGGATAAGAAAGAGAAGAGGCAATGGAAGAATTGCGATTTGCATTCTTTCACGAAAGTTCTCGCATCCCTCCCCATCACTCCGCATCGATTTTCTCATTCGCCTCATCCATCTTGACGCAAAAGGCCTTGATATTTTGACTAGCCGCTATCTCTCTTGTATCGGGAAGGTGCACATTATTTACTGCTGTCTGCTAACGGTGAGTACACATTAATTAATCAATATGACGCTATTCTTCCGGACGTGTAGCCAACGAGTGGCGATCCATCAGGGAGTGACGAGGCCAGCGTACGCTACCTGAGATTGTGCCCTAGGCCAGAAGAGTACAACATTATTCGCAAGGACACTGCAGCTAACAAGAGGGTGATGAGAGACGGCTGATGGTGGACATTTAACTGGGACAGCCCGGGTGAGGTCACTAGTTATGCTGATTTTAGGAGCAAGTATTTATGTTTAGTAGAGCTGCACAATTGGAAAAAAAACTAATATTTCAATAATTAGTTTTGCTGCAATATATTGTACCAGATACATTACTATGGAAGTCCGTTTCCACCACTGAATACATTTTTTTTTTAAAGGTTACAAACTCGAAAGATATAAGGTCAGAATTATTAGGTAAAAAGTCAGAAATCTGACTTTATTAAGTTATAAATCTGACTTTAAGTTATAAATCTGAATTTATATCACACAATTGCGAGATATTCTCAATTTGCAAATTCAAAACACGATTTGTAAATACACAAATCCAATTCATAAAATTTAAAACAATTTGTAAATGCACAAAATCAGTTAATAAATTCAAAACACGATTGGTAAATACATAAATCCAATTCATAAATTTAAAATATGAGTCATAGATGCACAAAATCAGTTCATAAATTGAAAACACTATTCTTAAATACACAAATCCAATTTATAAATTTAAAATATGATTAGTAAATACACAAATTTAATTCATAAGTTTAAACTATTGATTCACAAATACACAAATCCAATTTGTAAATATAAAATATGATTCATAAATACACAAATTTGATTCGTAATTTCAAAACGAAAGTTTTGAAAAGTTTATATCACGCAATTGCGACTATTTTCTAGAATTGTGAGATATAAGGTCAGAATTCTGAGACAAAGTCAGGTTTTTATTAGTCAAATGTAAAATATCACTGTACAGTCTCCAACGTATAAAAAATAAAATATAAATGAATATAAATCTTAAAATTTTAAGTTATAAATAAAATCTTAGTTTTTTAGCACGCAACTGTGACTTTATTTTTCAGAATTGCAAGATATAAAGTCATTAATCTGTAATATAATCAGAATTCTGAGTTCTAAAATAAGAACTGTAAGATTTTAAGTCAGAATTCTGAGATAAAAAGCCAGGTTCTAAATAGTCAAATGTAAAATTTTACTGTATAGTCTTCATCGTATAAATATTTAAATATAAATAATCTTTTTTTAAAGCTACTAACAACTTTTAAACTCGAAATGCTTTCTTGAAATGCTGTATCGTCACTGTATTTTGGATAAACTTTGAAATGACAAACTATTATATAAATGCCAATACAATATACAGTATTGTGCAGCCCTAATGTTTAGTATAAGGAGCTCTACTACTGTACCTTCTGTTGCAGGAAAGAGATTTTGTCCTTCGCTGTTGGTTTCAGCCAGTTTGCCAGTCCGCAATAAAACTTCAGCAAAGTCTTCTTGAGGATTGTAGTGGTACGAGGAATAGACTTCTTCAGACTGGAGAGATAATGGAGGAGAGCAGGAGTTCATTAACTTTTTTGCCAATTTTTAAAATGTCTCACTACCTGTCAAAAAGTCTGAGGTCAGGAAAACTCACGAGGAATGTGATTTTCACGCATTGTCTGAAAAGTGGCTAAATCAACCAAACGAATAAGATTTTATTCTTACAAAAACATCTGATTTTAAATCCAACCATTACAGGGGACAAGTAAATTTTTTTATTTAATTTTTTTTTTAATGTTTGAATGAGGTTGTACAAATTCATACGATTTAGCCACTGAAAAAAAATTGGTGGGAGATGGAAAATTACATGATTGCAGGAATGAAACAATGATTTTTTTTTGACATGATGATACTGATGGAATTATATATTATGTGAATTGTGTGTTACACTCACTGTGAATTAATCAAGAATGACAGTAAAAAATATGGTAACAAAATAATATTTAAAAAAAAGCATAGTTCTGACAGATAGTTTCCTGATAAAGCAATCACAAGAACAAACTGCAAATAAAAATACAACCGAATGCAGTTATAAAATAATATGACATGTCAGTTGCCATTTCCCATTAGCTGAATTTATAATTTAATCACAGCACACAAAGGTCAATGTTATATTTATACTGTATCACCTAGAGTAGGCGGTAGGATTCTAATGGTTTAAAAGCAGCTGTTAAATATTTGCATGTGTGCAACCAAATCAGAGCTTAATAAAACATAAATGCTTATTTGCTTATTTATTTAAAAACAATATTATAACTCTAAACCCTACAGGTAAATGCTGCTTTGATGTTTGCATGTACCAAAGTAACATACTGTATAGACATGGCAAAATTGGACCGCTTGAAAAATCTCAGGTTCAAAAAATTTTATAGATATGGATTTTAACAAAATGGTAAAATAATTATTCCATAAAGGCAAGATAACATTATTTATTTATTTCCTTTTATTTATTCATTAGATTTTTTTTTTGTGTGGTTGAAAATAAGGGTTTTTCTACCAAATATTGACGGCCTCTTCTAAAGTTAAAACATTGGTATTGTGTTGTTAAACCTATATAAACATTGTAACACTATAAAATAATTGCCCATACTTAAAGTTAGTTAATGTATGTACTACCATGAACAAACAATTAGTAATACATTTATTACAATATGTATTCAGCTTAAGGTAAACAACGTTAGTTCATTGTTAGATCATGTTAACTCACAGAACATACCTAATGTTAACAAGCACAACTGTGGACTTTAATAATGTATTAGAAAATGTTGAACTATGATTAATGAATACTTTACAAGCTTATTCATACTTAATTTTAGTATATACATTAACTAACATTAACTAATGGACCATTATTCTAAAGTGTTACTATAAATATTTATTTTTTTGTTATTTTATGCACACACACACAAAAAAAAACCTCTAAAATTACATGTATTTTAAATGGAAATGTCATCAGTAGTTTACAAAATACAACAAAAAACATGGCTTTCTCAAACATACAGTATAGTGAAGAGAAACTTTAATCCATTAGATCAATAATCCTGAAAATCTCTATTGAAAATATATAGAACCATAATGTAATGTAATGTAATGTAATATAATATAATATAATATAATATAATAACTAAGATATTCTGTGCAATGTATTTATTTGAAATGGAAAAGTGTAGTGGTTAACAGCTTATTTACTTTGCCACTTGCAGCTATACGTAGTATGGCTTCAAGAATTATTTAATTATGCTATTTTAATTGTGCTTTTGTTTTATCTTACAAGTCTAAGAGCTTGAGATTCACTGTAATTGCCCAGAACACAATGACCTGTGCATTATTCAACACGTCTCCTTTTGCACCAGTCAACATTAATGCAATTACAGTGCACACGAAATAAATACACAAATTCAGAACTATCATTAACCTTTTCCTTTATCGCCGCTGAGATTTTCAAGAGACATCAAATAAAGCTTTAAGAGAAAAACACAAACAGATGTGAGCCAAAAGGAAGGAGGTTGTGAAATTTACCGTATTGACATATGGATCATCGAACAGCTCCTCGTAGAAAGGACTGCACCCCTGCTTCTCCAGATCTGTGTTCTGATTGGCTGCTCCAGCACAGTTTCTATCCACGGCTGGTCCCTGAGAGGAGATAAACGTTCATTAAACATTCATAGAATATTCATAAAACATTCACAGACATGCATGCAGGAGCCATTAATGTTTCAGCCATGCTTATAAACGCTGGTAAGACGCAAAAGCCTTCTTCCAGTGAATAGAGGAGGATTTTTGATTCTGGTCTTGTAAAATAGTGACAGATGTTGATGCAGAATGGAAACCATTGGATGGTCATCAATAAAAAAAATATAATAATAATAATATTTGTATTGGTAGTTTGCAGTGGATTGCAATTATAGAATACTTGGAAAAATATGCAATATTGTTGAGTATTCCTATAATGATAATTGATACACTGAAAAAAAAGCATTTTCTAATGTAGTGTCTTTGTCTTGTTTCTAGTCTAAATATCTACAAATTCTTAAATCAAGTAGCATTTTCTAGATAAGCAAAAATTATCGTCTTGTTTTAGAAAATAATATGTTCAAATAAAGCAATTTTTCCTTAAAGGTGCTGTATGCAAGTTTTTGACTCTTCTTAAGCATAAAAAATACTATAATATGTGTGCAGATATTTAAGAAACATCCCAAGTGAACATACCTGCTTAACTGAAAAACAGTCAGATATTCTGCTTTGAAAATGGATTTCCTGTGCCGGAACGCTGTCTTTGTTTAGGTAAATTTAACCTGCACAATGCCAGTTTAGCCAATTATAATTCAGCACCCTGGGTTGCCTTGTTGGAAAAGAGCGTATTTCATTCATTCATTCAGAAAGGCTCTGAAAGCATGCGTATGACCAAAATGCAACAGTGTCAGTGGACAGTATATCAGATGTTGACATGAGATAGATTCAGTTCCACATAAGGTTATTAATTAGCAAATTATATAAATATTACGAACGTGAGCAGGTTACATTGTAAACGCATGTCCTAACAACACGCTTTGTGACGAGATGCTCAGTGATGAGCAATTTGGCTGTTTGCACCAGACGAAACACGACAGAAATTTAAATACAGCCATTCAGAAGCACAGAATAAGCACTCACTCAAGAAACGGTAAGGTTTAGAATCTATTTAATGCATGTTAACTTTAACATTATTAAATGTAGATGCTGAATCGCTCATATGTGTTTAGTTCTAAAGTTTAATTTCAACCGGTTTATTGTATTTTCAAGATCTGAGGTGAACTGCTTTCAGTATATGGCAATACATGTCATGTAAAATGGCATTCAAATTCACATTATTAGCATTTAGCACTGAATAAAGCACACAAGCTTTACCTGATGTGATCACTGTCACAGGTTCCACATGTTCAGCTGTGAGAAATAGAAGCCGTTTCTAATATATCAATTCGAGGTGTTGATTACAACCAAATCTCCTTTTAACATGGAAAATATTCCCTCTATCGCATGTCGTTGCTTTTATTTAGAACACAGTTTCAATCACTCGCTCCTGTACTCAATCTGGCAACCCGCGCTTGCATTTATTTTGATCCAGGAGTGCAATACCTAGTTCAATCACTGGATGTCAAACTTACATACTGCATGTTTAAAACATGCAAAATAATCTTTCAGTGGGGCAAGTAAAATATTATGATTTCAAATCGAAAACAAAAAAGATTTGTCGCTTGTCTAGAAAATTCTTCTTGATTAAATATATATTTTTTTAATATTTGCACTAGAAAAAAAAAGTTTTTTGCAGTGTATAACATTTCCCTACAAAAAAATGCTATTTTTTTAAGCTATGTTAATAAGCAGATAAAAATGGAGCCAGATCAGTCTTAAAAATAATACATTTACATAATATAATTCATACATCCACAGCACAGTCACATTTACAAAATCCAATTTGCAAATTCAAAACACGATTTGTAAATATTCAAATCCAATTCGCAAATTTAAAACAATTTGTAAATGCAAAAATCCAGCTCAAATTCAAAACACGATTCGTAAATACACAAATCCAATTCATAAATTCAAAACACGATTTGCAAATACACAAATCCAATTTGTAAATGTAAAATATGATTCGTAAATACATAAATTCAATTCATAAATTCAAAACATGATTTATAAATACACAAATCCAATTTATAAATTCAAAACACGATCTGTAAATACACAAATCCAATTCATAAATTTAAAATATGTTTTGTAAATACACAAATCCGATTCATACATTCAAAACCTGATTAGTAAATACACAATTCCCATTTGTAAATTTAAAATACGATTCATAAATACACATCGATTGCCGAACATATTTATGATTTTTACTTGTGAATTACTTGTGTTGGATTTATGAATTGTGTTTTAAATTTACAAATTAGATTTTGTAAATGTGAATTGTGCTTTTCATGGATGAATTTTATTTTGTAAATGTATCATTTTTGAGACTAATCAGGATCTATAGATAAAGGATACTTTCCAGATCTAATTAATTCTAATTGAGACTAAAAACTGTGTCAAGGTGTAAACATTTAGTCTTTAAAACACTACGAATGTGTGAAAACCTCTGATTGGCAGTTGGCCTTTTCCTCCCGTCTTGACTCCCACCATAAGTATTTTTTTTAAGATATGAGTTCACCTTTGGGTCAATAGCAGAACAGCAACTAATGGGCAGGTGGGGAGAGTAACGCCTCATCTAATTTATAAAATAGCCAATGCATAAATGTAATTTATCACACATCTGTGATACATATATTAAATATATACCATTATTGTGATAATGTTGCAATATGTTGTGCAGCCCTAGAAGCAAGCAAATCTGACATTTTTTTCATGTTTAAGTGCTATAATTGTGTCCCTGGTGCATTTGCAAATCACAGAAAATATGAACAAGCACAACCCAACTTTGGTTTAGCAAGACATTTCTGCAAGCATGTGAAAAACAAGTAGTTTAGATTTGGCTCCTCTAGTGATGTGGAAAGGGGATTTTACTGCACCTTAATTTGAAATTTGTCATCACCAGTAGAATTTCCGCTCACTTGTTATACTAGCTTAAGATTTACAATGTTTATTGTATGATGTTTATTAACTGAGACATTTTATAGTGTTTTATATAATATATATTTTTATTTATCTTAAAAATTTTTTTTTGATGAAATAAAAGCTGCTTTTAATTTTAGTCAATATTATAGATTTTTTGTTTTTTGATTGTCTACAATGTTGTCCAATGACTTGTCTAACTTAACTTACCTAATTAAACTAGTAAATATTATGCACTGTCATTGTGGCAAAGACAGAAATATGTGTTATTAGAAATTTGTTATTAAAACGATTATGTTTAAAAATGTACATTATATATATATATATATATATATATGCAACATGCAATAGACCTGAAGACCTTTTTTGTTAGTTTAAAATCTGAGCGATCACTCCCTACATTTACATAGTTTTGTTGATTGGTTTTGACTGTGATATATTTTTTCCCTTTACCTTATTTTTTATTTATTGTATGAATAACATACATTTACATGCACAGATAAAGCAAAGCATATATTGCTGAAAGATAAAGTGGAGAAAAAAAAATAAGAAAAAAAAATCTCCATTTAACTTGAGAAATAAACGTAAATTTTACAGGGGGGCTAATAGTTATCTGTATTAATAGGCAACATTCTTGGTCCTGGAAATTAAGCTGTTGTTTTCTTTTGTTTGTTTTAGAATTACATGAATTAAAACTTATCTTATTTTTTAATTTTTTTATTTTTCTTTCTTTTTATTCTTATGTATAACATAAGTTTACATGAGCACATAGAGAATAGCATATAGTGTCACCCCAATTGTATCCTTCTTACACTGGCTGCCTGTTTAGTTTCGCATTGATTATAAAATATTGCTTTCTTACCTATAAAGCTTTAAATAATCTAGCTCCTGTTTATCTAACCAACCTTCTTTCTCGCTACAATCCAACCCGCTCTTTATGATCTCAAAACTCAGGGCTTCTGGTAGTACCTAGAATAGCAAAGTAGAGTAAAGGAGGTTGAGCCTTCTCATTTATGGCTCCTAAACTCTAGAATAGCCTTCCTGATAATGTCTGAGGCTCAAAACAGTTCACAACTAGATTAAGACCTATCTTTTCAGTAAAGTATACACTCAATGCATCGCATAACAGTATGATGCATGAATGTGCTCCACACAGGGGAGCTGGCTTGACAACCACCTGTAGGACACACTGCTCCTGTCTTAATGCACCAGACATTGTGTTAGAAACTCTCATATGCTTTACATGTTTGTTTCTATGTTTGTTTATATAACTGCTATTTTTATTTATAACACTTCATTTTTGCATTTTGTTTAAATACACTCTAAACAGCAGCTATGCTAATTTTTTTTTTATTCTCTATTTCCATTCATTCCGAGACCCCTAGAGACTATGCAGTGCCATTGATGCGATCCAAGACCTGTGAAGAGATGATCCTAAGGTATCCATAATACTGGACTAGGCCGTATCCCGAGCTGATGCTGTGGTGGTCATGGAGGAAGAGTGCATGAGACTGATTCCTGAAAGATCACAGTAACAATCAAGTCCCCGCATTGATTCTGTGGGCTATCCTGATCTCTTGCCAGTGACCTACTCAAACCTGCAGTGCTCCACGATGTACGTCCAGCTTCTCCAGCCTCCGCAGCCTGGACTGCAGCTCCACACAGAAAGTTTGGCAGGAAGAATAATCGTCGTGCCCAACAGAGCCTGGTTTCTCTTAAGGTTATTTTCTCTTCACTTTGTCAATTGGTGAAGTTTTTTTTCCTCGCCACTGTCACCACTGGTTTGCTCGGATCGGGACTTGTGGAGCTGCGTTTCGGTGGATTTGCTCTTGTGTTTACATTTTCAGCAGTGAAATTTAAACAACACTGAACTAAACTAAACTGAACTTCAACTCTAAAATCTGGACTTTACTAGAACTATGTTAAGCTGTTTTGACACAATCTACATTGTAAAAAGTGCATATAAACAGACATGAATTGAATTGAACTGAATATATTGCTGAAAGAGAAAGTGGATGTACAGAATTTGTGCTTTTATGTGTGAGTGTATTCAGATGTATGATCTCTGATATTTATGTATCTGATGTAAGAGTAATACTATTTGAGAAAAAAATAGTTTCAAATAGCTTCACTAAACTTGGAAAATAAACAAATTTCACAGAGGGGCTACTAATTATCTGTATTAATAGGCAAAGTTCTTTGTCCTAGAAATTAAGCTGTTCATTTTTTTCATTTGTTTTAGAATGACATGAATAAAAACCAAAAAACTTATGTTCAAATCTTATATAATTTGTTCACTTTGATATTTATTCTTAGACTTTAAGAATACATTTTTTATTGATTAAATAATTCATTTGCCATTTGTAAATTGAACTATTTAAATAACTTATTTGTCTTGTTATCGTTGTTGTCTTTCACCACCGGGAGGACTAAAACAAACCTTTCTGGCCAAATACCACAACAACAGGACCTCCGAAAACAAACCTCATCACGAAGAGACAAGCAGACGTCAACCAGGGAGAGGTTCGTTCAATCATGCCAGGTTTTAATGGCCTCAGAAAAGCTGCCAAAAAATGTGCAGCCGAGTCTCACTGTTGAGCTTTGTCCAACCTGTTCCTGGCGGTGATGTTTTGAAGAGGAAGGAAGCATAGAGCGAGGCGTCTGAAGCTTAATTCTGGATGAGACTTACTTGCAGTGGGCGAAGCAGGCTGAGGGACTCTCTCCACCAGTGGGAGTCGACGACGGTGGTCAGGGCAGCTTTAGTGCTCATGGTGGTGTTGGTCAGAACCTCTATGGTGCGGGCCGTGGTTCTGTGCAGCAGGTCTGTGGGGTTAATTGAACCAGGAACAGCAGCTCCGACCTGTTATGGGCAGCCAAGAAAGGTTAAGCATGAACCATACTGATCAGATTACAGTGGTTATATTGAAACACAAAAAACAATGGAAGTGCAGTAGCTTTTTTTCCTCATTCTAAAAGAATTTGGACTTTCTTATTATAGGCATGGTGTAAATTACAAGTTATATTTACTCTTGATTCCCTCTGAAGGAGGTAAATATAAGAATTATAGGGAGTCAGCCTTTTAACTAGTTAGAAACTAGTTAGCTCTGATCTGTATCTTGCGTAATAATATTAATAATTAAGATAACAGATGATATAAACACACATCTGTCCAACTCATAACCATTAATACCATTGTAAATGCATAATCGCAGTCTATGCAAGAATATAATCATTCAGCAGTCTAAAACTGGCAGATCTAAATGCCGTAAGTGTTTGCAGGACACTTTTCTTGTGGAATAGGTGTTTGTATCTACATACAGTATAGCCTAAAAGTAAAGTATAACTACATGCAATGCTTGTATTTATTGCTCGGACATGAAAGTTAAAGGTCCCATGAAATTAAAGTAATATGCTTTTTAGATTCAATTTAATTCAAGGTTATTTGTATACGCTTTCACAATAACTACTGTTTCAAAGCAGCTTTCAAAAAGGTGCACATTATTGCATTACAATCAAAATCAGAAAAATGTTAGTATCAGTATGTTAGATATAATGATATCCATAAGCTATTGTGCTCCAAAATAGTGTCAAACTTTGATTTGAGGATGTAAACCTGATATAAACATCCAAAGCTTACAGTTTGTCACTTCTGTCTAAATAGAGCTACTCATCAAATCTTGACCAATCAAATGCTCTCTAGTCTGACTTCACTGAAAAAAATGTACTCCCTCCCGATGGTCCCCAATGTATACAGTAATTCAAGTTATATGATTCTTTAGACTCTTAATGAAAAGTTTGTAGCACACTTGGTTTAAAATTCCTCAATGGTTGTGAAAAAAGCACAATTTTTACCCTGTCAAAATCAGCTCCGTTCACAGTGACACAATTTGGTGCATGTATCTTTAAAAGATCTATTGTATGCTACAGTAGATATGCTGTGCTCACCCCACCAATCACACAACACTTTTACATCACTTTTTCAAGAATCTTAAAAGAGCTTATAAAAGTGTTTATGATTTGTGTTGGATTATAGTTTAATACTATTATTATAGTTTTTATAGTTTTTATTATTATTATTATTATTATTATTATTATTATTATTATTATTATTATTATTATT
>CAIGQZ010035027.1:15482468-15509729 GCA_903798205.1 Danio tinwini
ATAATTTTTTTTCTTTATATTTGTATACACTAATAATATATATTCATACAAGAAAACTAATGGCCTGTTTCCACTGAGCTGTACAGTTCAGTACAGTATAGTACAGTATGCCTAGTACAGTATTTTCATTTTCACTTTAAAAATACCAAAATAGTGAACCATGCCATTTTTTTTTTTTGGTACATAGCACAGCAGTACGGTACCAAAAGGCTTGAGCTAGACTCGCTGCTAAACATTGATTGGTTTACAGAGAATATTTACCAGTGCATTAACAACAAAACAAGGGAACAACAACACATGAAGTTCCATTTTCAAATGCACAGCCAAAACGAAGCAAAGAACCATTCTCAACCAAAGCTTGCCCCCTATGTAGTGTCCAAATTTGAAACCATGAACTGGAGTTTGCAAATTACAATATGTGAACAACCCTTACAGCTGTCTTCTTTGAGCGAGAGGTGTCAATCACAATTTTCAGGTCATACACCATGACTGGAAAGCCTGATCATGGTTGACTCATACCAAACCGCACTGTACTGTATTGTATTGTTATGAACTGTACCGCTCAGCAGAAACGATGCATAAAAAGATCAATAAACAACCAAATCTAACTGCATTGTGTTTGCGGCTTAATAAACTCCTCAACTTCTGTCAGGTTCTGATCACAATCATTTATTAGCAAAAGTGGCATTAATCATCACTCTTCTACTCAAAGGTTCAATCTGATGGGAGTGCAAAGGTCCAGTACACGAGGCTGTTCAGCAGTAAATTCATTTCCTTTCAGATGCTTATTTTGATCAATTCTTGGACAGCCGCTAAGATATTGTACAAATACCACAATCACATTTCAGAGAATGCCCTCTTAGACAGCTCTGATCTCAGTCTACAATAAAGAAGACCAAGAAGCCTGATGAAAACTGTGATAGGGGCTGTCGTTTTCATTAAAGCCTGTGTCAAGCATCAAAGGCCAGACAGGCAATAATACCAGCGAAGGCAGGAAAGTCAGTGTGTGCATGTGTGAGCATCTGCGATTGCATCTGTTAGCAAAACCTAAAGGATTGCTACTACAGAAATGACCTTATTCCAAACTGATTCACAGTTGATGTCAAAATGATTATCCCTCCTGTGAATTTTATTTATTTTTTTAAATATTTCCCAAATGATGTTTAACAGAGCAAGGAATTTTTCACAACATTTCCTATATTTTTTCTTCTGGAGAAAGTCTAAATTGTTTTATTTCGGCTAGAATAGAAGCATTATTATTAATATTATTATTAATAATCAATTAAAGGTCAATATTTTAGCCCCATTAAGCAATATGTTTTTAGATTGTCTGCAGAACAAGCTATCATTATGCAATGACTTGCGTAATTATCCCAACTTAACTACTTAACCTAGTTGAGCTGTTAAATTGCACTTTAAGTTGAATACTAGTATCTTGAAAAAATATCTAGTCAAATTTAATTTATATAACAGAATATATTGTGTATATGTAATGTATATAATGGAATATATTATATAAATAAATATATACTAGATATATATTTAGGCTAATAATTCAGCAGGGCTAATAATTCTGACTTCAGCTGCACATGTGACATGGAAGTGTTGATAATTCAGAAGTATATACTGCTGCCAGTTTCTTCTCAGTTCACCTTTTTTCCTGTACCAGTGAAAGCAGTGCTGAGAGACACACGCACAAACAAAACAGCCCTACGGGCATTAGTCGAGGGTAAGCCAAGGTGAATACATCAAACACTAGTACGGCAAACACCCAGTCACTTCATAGAGAGCTAATCAATTCCTCTATATACGACAAGAAGAGCTTCTGACGGCCTGCATACTGATCCGCACTGAGGAGAGTCAGAACTCTGGAATAACCTCATTTACCCCTGCAACCAACACATGCACTGACGCTTCACCCTAGAGTTTGGGGTGAATATTTTAAAGTACTAGTCAGAATTATTAGCCCTTGTGTATATTTTTTACCCAATTTCTGTTTAACAAAAATACACTTTTTTCAACACATTTCTAATAGTTTTAATAACTGATTTACTTCATGTTTGCCATGATGACAGTACAAAACATTTTTTTTGATAATTTTCAGGGAACTAGTATTTAGCTAAAAGGGCAATTGAAAGGCTTGACTAGGTTAATTAGGCTAACTAGGCAAGTTATGGCAATTAGGCAAATCATTGTACAATGATGGTTTGTTCTGTAGACAATCGAAAAAGATTTTGTATTAATTGTTGATGCTTCGGGCTCTATTTTAATTATCTAGACGCAAAACTCCAAAGTGCAGGGCACAAAAGCATTAAGGGAGTGTCTGAATCCACTTTTGCTATTTTAAGGACGGAAAAATCCACTTTGCGCTGTGGCACATGGTCTAACAGGGTTGTGCTTATTCCCTTAATGAGTTATAGGTGTGTTTTGAGAATAAACCAATCAGAGTCTCATCTGCCATTCCCTTTAAGAGTCAGTTGCATCGAGCCATAGCACATTTGCTATTTACATGACAGACTTTGTAAGTGGAAAAACTGAATGCTTCACTAGCGAAAAAATAGTTAAACAGACCATCTGCAGTGTGAGAGAATGAGCCTCCTCATTCTTTACTTTCACATTCACTCTCTTTCGTGGATAAGGAAACTGTGTTGTACGCACAGACATCCATTAGCTTATACATAATTAATTTAGTTTGTTAAGCACAAAGATTTGTTTCAAAACTATTTCTAAATTCAGTTCTATATTCCAGCAAACGAATAAATGAACAGTAATAACGAAGAGTGGTCAAACAACCGAGTTATTTCCAAATACACATGCTATGCCCCATATGGTCCAAAAACTGACAGGTGGGCAAATATAAGCTTGTTTTCAATAAAACAAATATAAATATGCATATAATGAATAATACTGCTAATAATATTATCATTATACAAAAGCAAATTGTCATGACTAAACTGAAAAAGCCTCCCGAGATGAAGGCATGAAGGCAGTGGTTTTTATATTCATGTAGAAAATAATAATTTTTAATTATTTGTTTCTTTAATTCTTTTTTTTATTTGTAAAGATATTTGCGTATTGCTGTACATCCTGTGTGTATTAAGCATTGTGTAAGCAAGGCGCACAACTAACGCGCTCTGCACTGGACTTTAGACCTCCTCTCAGCTGGTCTATTGTGCAGTCTATTTTAGATCCTTAAAATACCAACACGCCAGCAATGCGCCTTAACATACCTCCTTTTACAGACCAGAACGCCTATGAGTGCACATAAGAGCGCAAATGAATTTGCTACTTAAACAAAGTGGTGAAAAACATCAAAACGTCACTTGCGTCGAGCTGAAACTAGCAAACAACAATTGTGTTGTGCCTTGCGCTGGGTGTATGATAGAGCCCTTTGTGTTTAGACTGTTGCTGCTGTAGTGCTGGGCGATATGACAAATCTCATATCACAATATGTCATATCATATTTTGATAACAATATATATCATGATATAGTACCATTTTTGCAAATTCAAACAAATCAATTAATATATAATATAATATAATATAATATAATATAATATAATATAATATAATATAATATAATATAATATAATATAATATAATATAATATATCTACATTTTAGAACTTCAGGGCAATTTATTAAAAATGTAGAAATATGACATATATATTAATAAACTATACAACGCTTTTCAAAAACTAATAATTACTGGTCCAGCATAAAAAGTACCTCTAAATAAAGTGCAAAAAAGTACTTTTAAGATTGCAACTCACAATGTTGTTATTCATGTTTCTGTCCAAATCCCCATAATGGCATGTAATATTGTGCTGCACTCATATAAATTATGAAAAAGTATTACTCATAAACAATGGATTTTGTGACACCGCAAAATAAACAATCAAGCATAATATGAAACGCCAAATGATCCAGAATGCAGTGGTTCTAAATATGATACAAATACAAATTATCCTGTAGGAAGCCAGATAAAAAATAATAGTTACAAAATTAAGTAATAACTGCACATCACAATTCATATTTAAAGCATCATACACTAATAAATCATAAATGTCTAGTTAAATACTCATACAAATGCATCTTTACTAAATGATTGTCAAATGTTTACATAAATATGTATATACCAATGCTCTGATGAGTTGATTCAGGCGTGTTTGATAAGAAACACACCTGAATCAACTCACAAGTACATTAGAAGAGACTCCAAATCCTGAAAATAATAGGTCAGATAAGGGAGACATCCAAAATGAACAATAAATTGCTGAATGTGAGGCACTTAAAGGCTACCAGTAGCTAATAAAAAGGGTTTCTGAATTCTTTATTCAGTACTTTATTCTCTATATGCTTTTGGTGTGGGAATTATTATTACCTAACATGAAGCAACCAGGAACTATATTGTTCACAATAATTACTTTTCGCATAATTTCAAATGTCATTTAACATGTAATAGAAATCACTTATCCATAATATATTTTAACATCACATAAACAAACAATACATATCTCAGTTTTCTCAAAAATAACTATATACTGCATTCATGTGAACCATTTAATTATCCTTGTTAAAATCAGGGATAAAAAATACCAATGCATTACCACAGTTCAAAAGTACGTCCACACCACTTGCTGAATAGAAGTATTGATTTACTGCTACTGCTAAAAAACATCCTAAATGTGTAAAGTTTGGGAAAATGGCACAGCTCTTACAAAACGAACAGCAAATAAATAACGTATAAGAGCTAAGGTTGGCAATAAATATTTTTGAAGGTTAACCACGTCCGATTCTTACCCTTTGTTGACAACAGAATATAATGACTTAAGCTTCTAAAAGCCCAAGATCTATTTGGCACCATGTTGGTAAAAAAAAAACTCAATTTATTTCAAGGCATTTTGCACGCATTCGCTCTGTCAGTGTGATTCAATTTTGTTTGAGGTCATACTGGTACAAATACAAATTACCCCACAATTACAATTACCCCACTGTCTTTAATTTTGAGCATGAGCAACACAGAGAGCCAAACATCCCAAGCGCGGTACAAAACAGTTGGATAAATTACCTGCAGTGAACAACACAGTATGCTGAAAACATGAGGCCGAGCACAAACATAAAAAAATTGGACATTTTCATACCGAAAGCATGATGGATTTACTTCAGAAAGAATACCAATAGATTTCATAGCTTTACCGACTACATGCTGATTCATGAAACCAACTGATTGTTGATTCATGAGGTCACATCCCTGAGGCGCATCTTTTTGGGCTGTCCGATGCAATATTAATCTCTAACCCCTGAGCAAAGCATACTTCAAAGAAATGTCTACTTATTAATTCAATCCCTCACTCATGCGTATTCATCTATTTATTCACCTGTATACAGGACGCTGCTGACTCAGTGGATACGGTAAAGCTTACAGATTAGCACAGTTTAATCTACATGAAATAGTTGGTGTAGTGCACCGCCTTCTGTCTTGTCATGATGGAACGGAAGTGAAAATATTTAGAACTTTCATGGACTTTGCATAGACTATCAGCTAAAAGAAAGCCCTGGTTATAGCCATGCCAATAACTGATGTGAGTTTTTTTCTTTTTTATCGTAACTGCTGTGGCAGGCTGTCTGTGACAGCGTTGATGAATCGCCTGAGCTGGAAATACTTCCGTTCAAGCATTTTTCCGCAATGGACACACATAAACAGAATGCTAGCCTGATGCTGAGGGAAGTTTTCAATGGGTTTTTACCTGCAACGCGCAGCAGTCTGGCCAGGCTGAGGAGAAGAAGGGACTGTCGGTATGCAGTAGGGCACTGAGAGATGCACTCCTTTATCAATGATAGACGATCCGTCCGCAGACGCACTGCAGAGAGAGAGAGAGGGAGAGGGAAAGAGAGAGGTTCAAAACAAAGACCAAATGTAAGACCTAGAGGAAATGCAGCAGCCTATAGGCTATGTACAGACTACATGTAGGTTAGTCGAAATGTGCAGTATTCAATCACTACTGTATATCCAGAATCGAGTGAACTGCATAAAGTAAGCCTATGTTTACACAAAAACAAACAGTAGAAGAGTATTAGATCAACTGACGCAGCATAAAATAGTAAATAAATAACATAAATAGTTCTATAACTTCTAAATGATATGGAGAAAACTGCACAATTTGCAAAATGACCATCCAGCATATTTACGCAGTTCTATTACTACACAGCTGTTTGTGACATTGCATATACACATGGAAAATGTGATAAGCATTGTCCAAATAGACCACAGTAAAAGTGTGGACAATGTTATTTTAAAAACTACCTATATACTTACTTATAATCCTATACATTAATTCTATATTATATATGTGTTATATAAATGGAAACATTTGAAAATATACATACAGGCAGTGCAGAATTATTAGGCAAATGAGTATTTTGACCACATCATCCTCTTTATGCATGTTGTCTTACTCCAAGCTGTATAGGCTTGAAAAAGCCTACAACCAATTAAGTATATTAGGTGATGTGCATCTTTTTCATCAACACCTTAATGACATCAACACTCTATATCAGGTGTGCATAAGTATTAGGCAACTTCATTTTCTTTGGCAAAATGGGTCAAAAGAAGGACTTGACAGGCTCCGAAAAGTCAAAAATACTGAGATATCTTGCAGAGGGATGCAGCACTCTTAAAACTGCCAAGCTTCTGAAGCGTGATCATCTAACAATCAAGCGTTTCATTCAAAATAGTCAACAGGGTCGCAAGAAGCGTGTGGAAAAACCAAGAAGCAAAAAAACTGCCCATGAACTGAGAAAAGTCATGCGTGCAGCTGCCAAGATGCCACTTGCCACCAGTTTTGCCATATTTCAGTGCTGCAACATCACTGGAGTGCCCAAAAGCACAAGGTGGGCAATATTCAGAGACATGGCCAAGGTAAGAAAGGCTGAAAAACGACCAACACTGAACAAGACACACAAGCTGAAACGTCAAGACTGGGCCAAGAAATATCTCAAGACTGATTTTTCTAAGGTTTTATGGACTGATGAAATGAGAGTGAGTCTTGATGGGCCAGATGGATGGGCCCGTGGCTGGATAGGTAAAGGGCAGAGAGTCCCAGTCCAACTCAGACGCCAGCAAGGTGGAGGTGGAGTACTGGTTTGGGCTGGTATCATCAAAGATGAGCTTGTGGGGCCTTTTCGGGTTGAGGATGGAGTCAAGCTCAACTCCCAGTCCTACTGCCAGTTTCTGGAAGACACCTTCTTCAAGCAGTGGTACAGGAAGTAGTCTGCATCCTTCAAGAAAAACATGATTTTCATGCAGGACAATGCTCCATCACATGTGTCCAAGTACTCCACAGCGTGGCTGGCAAGAAAGGGTCTAAAAGAAGAAAAACTGATGACATGGCCTCCTTGTTCACCTGATCTGAACCCCATAGAGAACCTGTGGTACATCATCAAATGTGAGATTTACAAGGAGGGAAAACAGTACACCTCTCTGAACAGTGTCTGGGAGGCTGTGGTTGCTGCTGCACGTAATGTTGATGGTGAACAGATCAAAACACTGACAGAATACATGGATGGCAGGCTTTTGAGTGTCCTTGCAAAGAAAGGTGGCTATATTGGTCACTGATTTGTTTTCGTTTAGTTTTTGAATGTCAGAAATGTATATTTGTGAATGTTGAGATGTTATATTGGTTTCATTGGTGAAAATAAATAATTGAAATGGGTATATATTTGTTTTTGTTAAGTTGCCTAATAATTATGCACAGTAATAGTCACCTGCAAACACAGATGTCCTCTTAAAATAGCTAAAACTAAAAACAAACTAAAAACTACTTCCAAAAATATTCAGCTTTGATATTAATGAGTTTTTTGGGTTCATTGAGAACATGGTTGTTGTTCAATAATAAAATTAATCCTCAAAATAACAACTTGCCTAATAATTCTGCACTCCCTGTATATGTAATATATTAAATATTGTATGTATAATAATAAGGGCTTGACATTAACACCCGCCAACCTGCCAAATGCGGGTAGATTTCAGCTGTGGCAGGTTAGACAGTCACTACCACTGACCACTTTGGCTGGTTGAAGATTATTTTTTAAATTGTTGTTTTCTTGAAAAGCAGAGTTCAACAGAATTACCCAATGAGGGGCCAGCATGAGAGATTACAATAATAACCGTGTTTGAGTTAGCAAAAGAAAGGTGAATACAGAATGAGAGGATAATCATGCACACCGTGAAATACATGCAACACTGACACACTGACAAGAGCTTAAGTGTCGAAAAGGTGCCACCGTGTCTAGAAACGCAACTGGTGCGATTGGTTCTCTTTACAATAGACTGGACAAAAAGTGATGCTCACATACTCATAGTCCTGCTGCTCTTAAGAGTTCCCATTTTTAAAAATTGTCTATTTGTAAGCAGCAGCGGTAGCCTCTTTCGCTTTAACCATTCTTTGAAAAGATTATTAATGGGCCATGGGCCTAACTGTAACTGTGTGTACATGATCAACCTTTCATTATCGCACACTTTATGTTTTAGACCTGCTTTCTTTTGCTTACAGTTATTTTTGTTAATATGGTTTAATAATCATCCTTTACAATAACAGTGCTTTAATATGACATTAACTCTCCATTTATGTGTAGTTAACTAAACTTTAGACAGAATACGGTGCATAATTATTTTTTAAATGTCACTTAAAACAGTCACTTTTTGTTGTGTATGTATACAGCTATATTTTGTTTGTTTTGACACATGATTTAAAAGTTTAGGCTAATGCTTGCTTGCTTTCTTTCTTTCTTTCATCATTTTTTTTGGTGTGGCTAGAGATGAATTTGATAAATCCTTAGTGTTATGCCCTTAGAAGTCTGAAACCACAACCCATTTGTTCATGCTCATTGAGCAAGGTCATTTACAACACAAAAAACATGAAATGAATGAGTCGACATGTGGACATAAAACAAAATCTAAATCAAGTAATTTTGCATGCCATAGTCAAATGTATGCATATAAAATACATTTTCCCAAGAACAAAACTGTGGCTAGTGAAAATGGCGAGTGGCTAGTAATGTTGGAAAACTACTAGCCACAGTGGCTGGTAATAAAAAAAAAAACTTAATGTCAAGCCCTCCTAATAATATATTAATTCAATATCTTCAATTAATTATTTTCAATGTTTTAAGCATTGATTAAATTTATTTGTATTGAATAATTAAAAATTTTACTGAATTTTATTCTTAACTGGTTTATAAAAAATAAGCCGATTAAATATTTGAAAACCTTTTTATTTTTGTTATTGTTTTCATGTATTTCAAGTTCATTTTATGATAGTTATTATTAGACACATTAACGATAGCCCACTATTTAGCCTTCTATTTCCAGTATGCTGAAAGAACTGGATTATTTCTATTTATTTTATGAAAAGTAACCCATAACTCCTAAAAAAAGGTGGGCATCATCAAGCATTCCATTTACGGCAGAGCAAAACCCAAAAACTACACAAAATTTATGAAAACGCGCATGCATTCTCCTCACTCCCCTGTCATAACCGGCAAATATTTGTGATGTGTGGTAATTGGATGGACACAAAGCATGTCTCTGCTGTCCGACCGAGCGCAGTTTAAAATATTGAGCTGGAAGTGGTGTGTGCTGGAGGTCACGCTGGTCTGGAGCAGGCAGGGGGCCGAGCGGGGCTGTGAGTTACAGGCCTGCGGGGGTCCAGACAGCTCCATCTACAGAGCAGACACCACAGGAGCAGCACCTGAACCGCACACACACCCGCCAGTCATCAGCAGCACCTGCCAAAGCCATTAACCTGCATCCAAAAACAGCCACAACACCCAGAGCTTTGTGTTTTCTTCAACCTGAGAGCCGCTGATTACGGTTTAACTTTTTTTATCTCGAGTAGGAAAGTGCAGGTTTAAATGAATGGAGAGGATCAGAATATGGGAAATTAGTAGGTCAACTGAGAAGCTAGTCAAAATTTGAGGATTTTTTTTTTGTCCTGATAAGTTTAACTTTCGATTTACTTCAGGTAAAAAAAAATGCAGGTTTAAATTAATGAAGAGAATCACAATATGGAAAATTATAACCCCAAATCTGAAAAAAGTTGTGACAGTATAGAAAACGCAAATAAAAAAGTAGTGATTTCTAAATTGAGTTTGAATTGTATTTCATTGTAGACAAAACAATTCCTCATGATTTTTATAGGTAATTTTAGTTCTAGCAACACATTTAAAAAAAAAGTTGGATCTGTAAAGCATTTACTACTTTGTAATGCTGCCATTCCTTTTCACAACACTTTAACACTTAACAGATGTTTAGGGACTAAAGAGACCAAGTGATGGAGTGTTTCGGGTGTAATTTTGTACCACCTTCCTGCAAACAAGTCTTAAGGTGGGGAACAGTATGGGGTCTTTGTTGTCACATTTTCACTTCAAAATATACAACACATTCTCTATTGGAGACAGGTCAGGACTGCAGAGAGGCCAGTCAAGTACCTGTATCCTCTTCCTCCGCAGCCGGGACTTTGTGATGTGTGCAGAATGTGGTTTTGCAGTGTCTTGTTGAAATATGCATGGGTGTCTCTGGAAAAGGCAGCAGCATATTGTGCTCCAAAATCTCTATGTACTTTTCAGCATTAATGGTGTCATCACAGAAGTGTAAGTTACCTTTGCCAAGGGCACTGATACAACCCAATACCTTGACAGACCCTGGAATTTGGACTCTGGTAAAAGTCTGGTTGACTCTTTTCTTCTTCAGTCCTGAGCACATGGTGTCAACTACTCCCCAAAATACTGATTCATCTGACCACAGTACATGTTTACGTTGTGTGATGGTCCATCCCAGATGCCTTCGAGCCAAGAGAAGTCTCAGATAGTCCTGAGACCCAGATAGTCCTGAGCCCATGTGGTGATATTGCTTATAGATCAATGACGATTATTGAGGCAGTGTCGTCTGAGGGATCAGAGATTACAGTTGTACATCTTAGGCTTGCACCTTTGTTCTTTATGCACTGAAATTCCTCCAGATTCCTTGAACCTTTTAATTACTTTATACACTGTTGAAGCAGAAATCCAAATGTCCCATTCCCATCTTTCTTTGAGGAACATTGTTTGAATTTTTTTTAAATAATTTTCTCAGGTATTTGTTGGCAAACTGGTGATCCTCTGCCCATCTTTGCTCCTAAAGGACTACATCTTTCTTGGATGCCGATTTTGTACCAAGTCATAATTAGATTCACCAGTTGACATCACTTGTTTCAAATCACATAATTATTTAAATTTACCTGAGCACTTGCCCTAAATTGCTCCTGTCCCAACTTTTAGTCTGAATAACAAGGATGTACATTTACAAATGAAATAAAGTTGACCAGACAAAACATGAAATATTTTGTGTTCGCATTGTCTGCAATGAAATACAAAGTCAAAGTCAATTTGGAAATCACTACTTTCTTTTTTTATTTGTTTTCCATACTGTCCCAACTATTTCAGATTTGGGGTTGTAGTCAAACTTTGAGGAAGTTAGTTTTTCTTTATATTCTGCCACAAGAAAAGATATTTTCTCGCTATTTTTGTTTTGATACATTTTTATAAATAATTTTCCAAGTAGACCATATATTTTTCAAATATTTCTAACTATTAAGTGATAGTAGAACTTTTCCTAACAAAAAAAAAGTAAAATGTTAAACATTTAAATTAGCATATGTATAGAAATACATGCATATAAATCAATACCATGTAACATGTATTAGATTAAATCTTTGAAACCTTTTTTTTATGTTACGTAAAGTAAGCATCAGTGATTACAGTTTAAATATCACTTTTGAAAAGTGGAAATTTCAATAAATGAAGAGGATCAGAAAATGGGAATAAGCTGTTAAAAATAGCAGAAAATAGAACTTTGAGGAAGGCTACAGCTTCCCATTGGCTGACGGTAGGGAATATAACTTTTCCTGCTAAGGAAAAGATGCACAGACAGCCACTGGTTCATTTAGGTCAGCAAGGGTGAATGAGCTCAGGGAGGGTTTCCACTTGATGTATTCAGGCTTCTTTCATAAGTTTAGGAAGCAGAGTTGAGATGCTCCAGGCCTTGACTAGATAAAACAGTTCTCTCAGTTATATAAAAGTACACCGAGAGACACACATGGGCAAAAAAAGGCCTTCATTTTTTTATTTATTTTTAATTTTTTTGTGAAATATGAGAACATTTACTTTTTTTTTTACTTGAATTCATGTCTAACACCTCACGAGCATGCTTCATGGACAACAACAAATAAAAAATAGATGATTGTCCACTTTAGATCTCTAGATCGAACATTAACTATGGTGTTAGCAATTTGTCTTGTATAACCTCTTTAAAGTGTGTGAAGAAACACTCTTGAGAAGAGATGAGTGTGACAGCACCATCACAAGAAGTGCAAGTTTTGATAAATTAAAAAGTTAGTTCATTCCAAAATTAAAGCTCATGTTTTTTTTGTTTTTTTTACTCACTATGATGTTCCAAAAGCAAACCCATAAGGTTTAGTTAATTCTCAAAACATAAATGAAGATACATTTACTCATATCTAAGAGACCCTGGATTAAAAGTATTCACCCAGAACATCAATATATTCATAAAAAGTTCAAATGAGTAACACATCTGCACAAATTGAGCAGTTTATTCCAATTAGTCTAAAGAAACATGATATCGCTTTATAAGATGAATAGATTTAATTTAGGCTTTTATTCATATATAAAGACCGTTTTAACAGTGTTAGAAAAGAAAGAGCTGGACAGAGCTCCTTTTGACACATACTGTAATTTAAGGCTGACATTGTGTCCATGTGAAATGACAGGATTCCAGCAATGAACAATTTGGCTGTCCGCACTAGACGTGACATGACCAACCAATCAAAAGTGCACTACAGTGCACTGCAGTCACAAGGTAGTACACGGTGCGAGAAAAAAAAAAAAACAGCAAGTCATGGTAAAACAAAAATGCTGTGTCTTGTAACTAATATGTATACATAAATGCATGCATGTAAATATTACAGTCAGTTTTTTTTTGTTATATTGTTTTTGTTAATTTGTTTTATTTGTAAAAACTACTTTTGTAAAAAGGTAAATAAGCAAGTGAATAAATAAGTAAATAAATAAGCTAGTAAATAAGTAAATACATACATACAACAAGCAAGTAAATAAATAAGGAAATACATACATAAATAAGCAAATAAAAAGGTAAATAAGCAAGTGAATAAATATGCAAGTAAATAAGTAAATAAATAAATAAATAAATAAATAAATACATACATAAATAAATAAGCAAGTAAATGAATAAATAAATAAATAAATACATAAGTAAATAAGTAAATTAAGCAAGTGAATAAATATGCAAGTAAATAAATAAATAAATACATACATAAGTAAATAAGTAATTAAAGTAAATACATAAGCAAGTAAATAAATAAGAAAGCAAAAAAACAAACAAGTAAATAAATAAATACATAAATAAGCAAATAAAAAGGTAAATAAATATGCAAGTAAATAAATATGAAAGTAAATAAATAAATACATGCATAGATAAGCGAGTAAATAAGTAAATTAAGCAGGTGAATAAATATGCATGTAAACAAATAAGTAAATAAATTAAATACATAAGCAAGTAAATAAGCGAGCAAATAAATAAGTAAATAAATAAAATAAATAAAATACATAAGTAAATAAATAAGCGAGCAAATAAATAAATAAATAAATAAATAAATAAATAAATACATATATACATACATACATACATAAAAAATAAGCAAATAAATAAATAAACATTTTTTAAATAATCTTGCAGATGCCCAGAATATTCAATGTTGTGTTTTTTATAGCATATTTTAAGTAACATTACCATCCTGAAAAACAGACATTTGCTGTATCATTACTTCATAGTTTAGACCAGGGGTTTCCAAACTTTTCAACCCGCGACCCCACAAAAAACAATGCCAGTGACTTGCAACCCCCACATTTCTCAGAGGTGGTTATAAACATACTAGCGTTGTGCACACAACAATAGGCCTATATAAACACAAGCATATTGACAACACAAAATGCAAAATACAACAGTCTAACAACCATATCATTTTATAGTCATTTACTAATTTGTTTAATTTAATATTAACCTCACCTAATGAGAATGGTGGGCACAACATTTTCAGCACAAGTCTATTCTTGGTTTAATTTTGGAGACCGCCACTCAGAGATCATCCTCAATTTTCAGTTGTAGCCTAAATTTATTTTTTATGTATTTGATTGTCATAAAGGTGTCAGAAAGTTGAACCTGGTGCTATAAAATCAATCTGCTGCAGCTGACACTATTGCTGTGTTGTTAATCTAATGTAAACACACTAATCCTATGTAAAAAGATAACTTAAAGGCTGATAACTTTGTATTAGGTTTTTTAATGTAACTATTAAATACTATTTTTTTATTTTCTGTGGGTTATGGATAAAATATGGTAATTATAATAGTTTAATAAAATTTATTTGACTTTTGAAAATCACCAAGGGACCCGCTGTCATTGTCCAGTGACCCTCCAGTGGGTCCCTACCCCCCCTTTTGGGAACCACTGGTTTAGACCATTTATTTGTGTGCCTGCTGTTTGTTCAAACAAATTCAGTGCACCAGAGGCTTATTTTCCAATAGCCCATCTGATGATTTAGTCAGCTTAAGCACCAATCACCCTAAGGAAATGAAAGGGGGACATGCTTTCAGGTTGCAGTAATAGGTTAGTGCTGCATTACCTTGCAAAGGAAGAATCTTCACGCCAAACTGTTCCAGCCGCGAGAGAGCACTGATGAGGTCCAACTCCTCTTGGACGAGAGATGGACAATCTGTGATCAACTGCAGACACGACCTGATAAACACACCGAATATTACATAAATATTACAAAACAGATAATTCAGACTTTTAAAAATGCCCTTTTGCATCCACACAGAAGAAACAGGTTCATATTGGTCTAAAACGACATGAGGGTGAATAAACGATTGCAGAGTTTTCATTTCTTGATTAAACCATTCCTTTAAAACGAATCAGGTGGAAAAAAGCAGCAGGAATCTCTTCAAAATGAGTTTTGATTCTTCTTTTTTCTTAATTACAGACTGAGACTCTAACATCACGCCGCTTTCATACTGTTATCAGAGGCTTGCAGAGGCCTATGTCTGCTCCACATCTGTGCTGCTATAAATGAGCTTCATAGGACAACAGAGACAGAGCGAAAAACAAATAAAAGCACAGATCCCAGGCCAGCTCTGCTGTCAATTTCCAATAGAGTTTGGCTGAGACAGCTGGACTGAGAGAAGCCAGGCGACACTTCTGAGCCAAACCAACAGCAACAGGCAAAGCAGAAGATAAATAATATTTTAATTTAAGAGAAAAAAAAAATCTTTTTTTTGAGTAGTTTTACATGGCAGTTAGTTTCAGTGACACTGCAATCGGACCCAGAAGACCGTTTCCAGCTCAGCTTTGCATAAGATTTGCTGTGAGTCGTACAACTGTAGGCCAATATACTGTAAAAAAAAAAAAAAAAAACATATTATACTACCCTTCAAACAGTTTAAGGACCTTACACAGCAGTTTCCTGCAAATATAGTAGGCTACACAACATATTATTCATAGTTGTGTGGCTTAGTGATCGGGGGTAAGCAACCGCAAGGTTGTAGTTTAAAACCACCATCGGTGACCTTGAGTAAGGCACCTATGTTTACTGGGCCTGTAATAAGAGTAATATAGAAGAAGCTTTGGATAAAAGTGTCAGTTAAATGAATGCATACTTATTAATCAAACAGTATTTCCCCTGGGCAAATTTAACATGCATCACACGCAGGCAAAGGCGGCCAGGAAATATGTTAGCCTTAAAAAACCTTTGGAGACCAAAGCTTTGCTTAAATGCATAGTTCAACCAAAAAAAAAATTCTTCTGTCATCATTTACTTGATGACAGCAGGATACCCTCAGCAGGATAAATTTCTTTCTTCTTTAACACAAAAGAAGACATTTAGAAGATTGTGGAGTAAGAAAATGATCAAAGTGAACTATATATTTTTTGTATTTGCATTAAATATAAAATATCACATCTAGTGGCAATGAAAATAATAATAAAAAAAATGTATAATGACAAGAATTAATAATTTTCCAACCATCTAAACTGTAGGTAATTTTAACGAATGTCTGAAATAATTTTAAGAACTACATTAAGGCCGAGTTCAAACTGCACGATTTCCAAAGTAGCGGAGTCACAGATGTTTTCACAGGTAGCATTCCATCGGTGCTTTGTTTACACTGTAGGATGGTCTGGCGACAGGGGGTTTCATACTGGATGACTTCACAATAGAAAGAATCGCAGATAACTTCGTCTCAAACTACATCTCACAACCAAACACACTTGAGAAGTGACATGAAAACAATGCAATGTCAGGTAGTATAGTGTTTCTCAACCACATTCCTGGGGGACCACCAATACCACATGTTTTGGATGTCTGCTTTGTCTATCACACCCATTACACGTCGTTCAGTCTCTGCCAATGAGCTGATGATCTGAATCAGGTGTGTTTGGTTAAGGAGACATGGAATATGCGCATTCCTGGTGGTCCTCCAGGAACATGGTTGAGAAACACTGACACTGTATATGTTTTGTTATTAACTACATAATGAGAAAGAAGCCTTTAGTGGAGTAGAAAACATACTTATTTTGCTCACCTAGGTTTTAAAAGGAATAAGCAATTTCTCCTCAACTTTTTTCTGTTTCGACCCGGTTGTAACATTGCTCAGATGACACATCAAACAGACATGGGTGCTCCTGCCAAATTTCCACAAGTTTTTCCATCATTTCTTGGGTACAAATATGCTTTTAAATTCTCCACCAACCTCCCGCTGGCCTGCAGATACCCATAGGCTACTAGTAGATGCTGCTCTGTCATTAACTGTAGGTGATCGCCGATGTTATTTTAAATCAGAAGACATTTCACATGGTATGATTTGAATTGCTGTCAGGTCCAGATATTTAACATGCCAAATATCTGATAGGTGTTGGCGACTTATTGGCGATTCTCTCAGATCGCGTCTTTGATAGTTCACACTGTGTGATTGTTACTCACGTGAAAGAGCACCAATTTGCCTGTGATTTTAGGCATTTGTCAGCAATTTCTTAAAAGCGGTTGGCGAGTCAAGACCAAGGCTAAAATCATGCAGTCTGAAAAAAGCTAAAGTATAGCTTCATAAATTAAATTTAAAAAATCATTAAAACATATTGCATTTTACATATGCAAGATACAGATTATACATTTTTATGATTTAAATTTTAGTTAGCATTTACTAGCTTTTCTTGTAATCACAATTCCTACTCCAAAAAAAAAGAAACTGAAAAAAAAAATCCTTAATACTCGTGGTTTGCTTAGCTGTGCAGTGCTCCCTTTCACATATTTGATAGTGTGATAGTTAACAAATGCAGTTAATCTGTCTCCTACTTTAATGTCTTTGAAGTGTATATTTTGAAGCAAAAGCTAAAATATTATCCTGACAAGTTAACCTTAGCGTGAAAGGAATACAATAGAGCTGGAAACAAAAAAAATTATAACAACAATGGTATAAATAATATGGTATGAAAAAAAATAAATTTTTATAAATAGATCAAATTTAAAGGAACAAACAAAAATCCCTAATAGTGCATGACTTGGACAAAAAAATTGAATGTAAATTTTATACTTTTCTACAAATTCCATGACCTGTGGGAACATTGAATTAATCTATTTATGCATTGCAGAATTCATGCACTGCAGAACTTCTATAAAAGCAGACACCCTAGTTTTTCACACTTCCGCAATCACTGAATCCAACGCAAAATCAAATTTTGAATTTAAAAATAATCGTAAAAAAATTATAATCCCATAAAACATCCAATTCTAAATTTTATTTATTTTAGTTTGCAATTCATTGTTTTACATGACTTACAGCGCATGTGATGTTTTTGAGTGTCTCTTGAAAAATTACAAATTACGTCTCACCTGTGCCCTCACTATCCTAACATTACATTAGGGGGGGGGGTGTTATGCAGCCTGTGCATTAAGCAAACGTGGATGAAGCGCAAGTAATTTACATGTAAAGTCAATGTAAAGATGGAATTACACATCCTGTGGTGCAAATTGAGCGTTTTGTTCATTTGACGCGCTTCAGACTGCAAAAGAAAGTGGGAGCAAACATCTAACAAATAGAGCAATGGAACAGACAGAAAAGCAAGCAGCTTACAATGATGGAGATTGGTTCAAGGATGACGGCCGCTGGCCGTGAACGAATTGAAGGACATTATTTGTGCTTCACATGTATGGCTGGTATTAAATCAAATTGATAAATGGTTTCGCTTAACTCTTTCCCTGTCGTTGACAAGAGAAAACGCGTCCCTGTCATGACGAGTCCGTGTTTATGTGTATTACAGTAGGGGAATCCCTAACACATTTCGTGAGTGAGGTACATGACATCAGATGCTAAAAAAGCAATGTACAACATGATAGAATAAAATGTTTTAAAGTTTCTGAAAATATAAACGTAACTCTTTACATGTGTTATGTGTGTGCCCTGTTTCTCCTTCTCTCTCTCTCGCTGTTCTCCTGTATCTGCTTCATATTCTCAGGTTTCGTTGATTGGTCAATCCATCTGTCAATCATTTTCTTCCCACTGACGTCACTCTGATGTCATATCCAATAGGCCAAGACAACTCGGCATAAAAGCGTGCACCAGACCACTCACCAGTACCTCTCTTTTCCCTCTTGTTTCTGTTGCTGTTATTGCATTGCGTTAAGAAATAAAATCCTGTCTAACTGTGTATTCTGCCGTTGCCCGTTTTTGTGTGTTCACGTATCCGTCTGCTATTTATATTAAACCATTTATCTGTTTCATTCATTTGTTCCGTTGTTTACAAGGCTTGGACGAAAGTGGACAGGTAAGCAGGTCACATGACATACATTTTGCAACTCGTAGGACTACTCTTATGTTTAGTAAATTAGGTTAGGGGCGAGCGCCACCCCTTGTACTTTTTAGACAGATACTGTAGGTTAGTGAGGACTTGGAAGACTCTTCATGTGTTTATTATTTTGTTTTATATATATTTAGCTAGTTAGATGCTTCTGGGGAGTTAGATATAGTTTGGGTTTTGTTCATTTCTTTTCTTTAGCGCCGCCCACGTCCCATCTGCCAGTTCTCTTGTTTTTCTGTCTTTGTTTTTGTTCCAATAATATTTTATATATTGTAAATATAATATTTTTGCCTTGTCTTGCCTTTTTCTTTATTTTTAATTTAATTTGTTTAGTTTGTTCACTTTGGGTATTGTAAATAAAAGTCACAGTTTTGTTATATCTGCTTTGGTTGTCTTTTGCACTTTATTCACTGTTTGTATAAATTTATTTTAATAGTACATTAAATGTCAAACCCCATTCCCCTAGAATAACATCAGGGTTACCTATGTGAAACGTTTGAACACATTAATACCAGACAGAAAAGCTAATGCGAAAACGCATGCTAACACTAATATGGCCTAAGGAACATGACATCGGGGAAAATGCACTACATATTTTCGGCAACAAGTGACTTTCACAAGAACAAAAAGGAGACAAATCCCTGATTGAGTACATATTGCTGTATCTGATGTTATGATGGCCTTAATCATTATAAGACACAAAACCAGGGGTTTTGAGGAGCCAGGAAAACCATCATCAATTCACCACATCACAATCCCACAGGATTACTGAAGCACAGACAGATGAAAAACCCCCGTTTTCTTTTACCACATCACTCCACTTTCTTCCCACTGAACGCTTTAAAAACACTCTGCCCGGCATGTCAGAGCAGCCCAAATGGTTTCAAGCGGTTTCCAAGACAACTGCTTTACTATTAAAACACACGCGGAAGCTCCAGCGATCTTCAAAAAAAAAATCCCTGTAAAACCCATTCAACATGAAACGAGCGCTCTAAACAGCCCTTCTCTTCCTGGGGCTAAAACAGTCTTTGTAATGAAGGCCTCTGATTAGCCTCAGTAAGCTAATAATTACAAGAGTTGTTCTTGGTTTTGTTTGGCAGGAAGTGTCCGTATGTGACGATGATTTAAGTGCTCGCTCTCTCCGGATTACACACGGGACGCCTGCTTTCAAGGCCAAAACGCAGCACTTCACGGTGACATTTGAACAATACCTCTTTGGAACTGAACACGGATAGACATTCAGCACTACTTACAGCTCAGGCAGGTGGAGACTTTTATTTCTGTGAATGTACGCTATCAAGGTCAGTTTTTATTTAATTAGATTTCACACCTATTTAGAAAGTTGAATCAGCAGCTTTGTAAATGGAAGAAAAAAAAAGTGTAAATTGTGTTTTAAAATAATTCATCTAATTAAAACCAACATATCAATTATACACATGCATCATTTATTTCAGCGTTAGAAAGAGGAGAGAGAAAGGAACAGTTAAACAGGGGCGGAAGAGAGATCTAGGGCATATTTAGCATTCTGTTGGTTTTTAAAAAAAAAACTTATTTAGCATTTTACCCTAGTTTGAAAATCCACGACAGATGTTCCTGTTATTAACCTCTTTACAAAGCTGGATGTACTTAAAAAGTGTGTTCACACTTGGCAGCTTTGGCTTGATTAATACAAACTCTGTTGAGATTACTACTGTATGTTACTTTGGTTCATTTGAATTGCCATCCAAACCCTGTCATGCAACAAACAAGCAAACCAAGACCACTAAAACCATGGGCTTTTCAAACAAACACTGGTATAGTTTGATTGAAGCACTGATTAAATATCTCTTAACAATCCGAAAAAATATCCATCAAAAGAAAAAAATGCCCAAACACCTCAGATTTGTATTTTTATAGTTACAATGTTGCCCAGTTCAATACATGCACTGGAAACAGTTCTTAATACACAACACATGTATAATCCACCGATTCCTGGCACTGTCTTGATCCCAAACATTTTATACACTCTTGACCAGTTATGAATTGATAAAGCATTGTTTTGGATGCTCTGTAAGTTCTGTACACTCACTGGCCACTTTATTAGGTACACCTGTCCAACTGCTCGTTAATGTGAATTTCTATTCAGCCAATCACATGGCAACAACTTAACGCTGAAAATTAAAAAAAACATTTGAGCATCATGTCAATACCACAGCCTACCTGAGTATTGTTGCTGACCATGTCCATCCCTTTATGTCCCCAGTGTACCAATCTTCTGATGGCTACTTCCAGCAGGATAACGTGCCATGTCATAAAGCGCGAATCACCTCAGACTGGTTTCTTGAACATGACAATGAGTTCACCCTACTCAAATGGTCTCCACAGTCACCAAATCTCAATCCAATAGAGCACCTTTGGGATGTGGTGGAACGGGAGATTTGCATCATGGATGTGCAGCCGACAAATCTGCAGCAACTGCGTGATGCTATCATGTCAATATAAACCAAAATCTCTGAGAAAAATTTCCAGTACCTTGTTGAATCCCTGAAGGATTAAGGCAGTTCTAAAGGCAAAAGAAAGCCCAACCAGCTACTACTGTAGGAAGGTGTTAGGCCCACACGGAATCTGCGTGCGCAGAATTCTGCAGATTTTTCGCAATTTCCGCAGATTTTTAGCCTATCATTAATTCCGTCTGGCCCTAGGTGTAACTAATAAAGTGGCTAGTGAGTATTTATGGCCTTATTTTTGTTTTGTATCATTAGGTTCAGGTTTTTTTTAAAAAACAGTTTGAACAATAAGCAAACCAGGACTAAATTTATGTATTTTTTCTTTTATGAAGTAGCTAGAAGTGTGAACACACGATTAAAAAAAAAAGGAAGAACTTGAAGATGATCATCATGTTTCTTAACATGTAATGTGTGTCTGAAAATGTTCAGCTCAAACCTATTGATCAGTTATTACATCATGATGTATATGGCCATTTTTGAGAGTAAAATTATGTTTCTTTTGTGTGTTTATTTAAAATCAGTAAGCTGCTGTTCCGCACCCTCTTTTCAGGTGGAGCCCTTGTCTCTGAGATCTGCCAATATAAAACATAAGTGCCATTTTGATGATTAACTCAAGCACACCGTCTGTCATCATATATGAAGTCAATCTCATAAAAATACTATATTTTTGTAACATAGCCTTTTTACAAGTTACTAGACTTCCCCCCAAAAGGTGAGTATATCACTTTGTTTGACAAGCAGGAGAGCAAATTTTTATTCACTAAAGTGTAAATGTTGTTTTTGAAAGGTTAAAAGAGACGTCTGTAGTAAAGTTGTGTTTTTGCTATTAGAAACGCATGTTTTTGTTAGAAGAAAGTTGCTAGGCAACAGAGGCAGGCACAGAAAGACAATATCAGATTGTCTGTGTGTAAATAAAAAAATAGATAAATGAAAATAGTTACACACAAATTACCACCTGTCAATCACTTTTTCCACGGGACTCTCTGTGACTCTCTGATCTGTGTCGTTATAATGGCGTCTACAAACTTGGTTGGTTAAAAAGGTGCACAACCAACAGGAACCTACTAACATTGTCTGAGGGTTTCGCTAAAATTTCTAAGTACAAGCGTGAAAGCAAAAGATTAAAGCAGTGTACTGACGCTGTGACACGTTACCTGATAGATTCAAAAGACAGAAGAGTCGTTAGATAGAGACAAGATTAATTAAATATCACGTTTAACAGCTATAGTGAGACGCAATCCAGCGATACATCCTTGATAAACTGTCCGACGTACACTGCTCTCTGGAGCTCAGACGAGTAAATGACAGTGTGTGCGTGTGTGTGTGTGGTCACGTGATGTGCGTTTTCAGCGGACAGAAGGCTATTCAGAAATGCTAGATGAAACGCCAGTGTGTATGTGGATCATTATCGTTCTAAAATGCCATTTTAAAACTAAGCTGTATTAGTGTAGACGGGGCCTGAGTGTGTATTTTTCACAAGCGGGTTTGCGATGGGGCCGGCTCAGCATCGTGATGTTTATCGGCGATGAACGATGGCATCGTCTATCAGCCCAATCCTAATATGAATCAAACAAGCAAGTAAATGCAAATAAATCACTCCATGCTCTTGACTAAATAACTTTAGTAACTTAAAAATGATTAATGGATAATTATTATTCTTAATTCTTAAGAATTATTCATCTTATTAATAAAATACAACTTCTCACAGTAACTGTTCCTGATTTATGCTAATAGGGCTGATCATCAGCCATCATGGATGGGGATTGTGACATCACAGTAGATTGAAATCTCGAACAACACATTTCAGATACTGATTCTGATTTATGAGGACTATTAAAAAAAGTGAGTTGAGTACAATATATAGCAGTCAATACAGTATATCAAAATAAAAATGCAAGTGTCACACAAAACTCACAACCATCATTTAAAGGTGGGCATTAGGACATTCCAAGGTAGTTACTAGGATATTCTTTGTGATTGCTATGCAGTCGGCTCAAGTCTAGTTCCAAGACACATCCTGATAACAATACTATTAATGGACTTTACCCATTAAACTAATCTCCCTTTTATAAACATTAGCAAGTAACCACCAATAGTCTTTCTAAAGTACTGATTTAAAAGATTTTATATCCCATCAATAAAGTGTAGAATCAGCTTTGTAAAGTTTGCACCCCATAAAAACAAAAAAATCCCCAAACCTATGCCATTCGTTTGTGTTGATTTGTGCCGCAAAAATGAACATTTGTGCTGGTTTGAGGTCTTAAGCATTATTTTTTTGACCGTGTGATGTCACTTTTTACCCCACGTTGCTCAAATGACTTTAAATCAGCACAGGTTGTCCATGCTCGATTTGTGCTGCTTTGTGCAGTTAAAACAAACACTGTATCTGTTTTCCTCGTTTAGATACAAGCTGAATATTTCGAGAGCTCCCTTTCCTCTAAATCGCACCAAACTGGTGCCATTTGTTTGTGCCCGATTTGTGCCGTTAAAACAAACACTATCTATTTGTGTTGTTTAGATATAATTAAAATATTTCGGGAGTCGTGACATCACTCTCCACCGCATTTCCTCACACAAAACTGGTATCAGTCTTTGGTGCTATATTTGTGCTAGTTTGTGCTGTTAAAATAAACACTGTATAGATATTGCCCTATCAAAATATTTTAGCAGCCGTGTAATCACTCTTCACCCCAGATTGTCTAAATTGCATAAAACTGGTGTCATTCATTTGTGCTAGATTTGTGCTGGTTTGTGCCATTAAAATAAACACTTTATCTGTTTTTATTGTTTAGATATTGCCTAATCAAAACACTTTGGGAGACGAGACGTCACTCTCCACCCCATTATTTCCTCTAAATCGAATAAAACTTGTGTTATTCGTTGTCAAACTTCTGTCAGCTGCACATCCATGATGCGAATCTCCTGTTCCACGACATCCCAAAAGTGCTCTATTAGATTGAGATTTGGTGACTGTGGAGGCCATTTGAGTACAGTGAACTCATTGTTATGTTCAAGAAACCAGTCTGCAACGATTTGTGCTTTTTGACATGGTGCGTTATCCTACTGGAAGTAGCCATAAGAAGATGGGTATACTGTAGTCATAAAGGGTTGAACATGGTCAGCAACAAAACTCAGGTAGACTGTGGCATTGACACGGTGCTCAATCGGTACTAATGGGCCCAAAGTGTGCCAAGAAAATATCCCACACACCATTACACCACCACCAGCAGCCTGAACAATTTATACAAGGCAGAATGGATCCATGCTTTCATGCTGTTAACGTCAAATTCTAACCCTACCTTCCACATGTCGCAGCAGAAATTAGGACTCATCAGACCAGGCAATGTTTTTCCAATCTTCTATTCTCCAATTTTGGTGAGCCTGTGCGAATTGTAGCCTTAGTTTCCTGTTCTTAGCTGACAGGAGTGTCACCCAGTGTGATCTTCTGAAAATCCCAGTAGATCAGCAGTTTCTGAAATAGTCAGATCAGTCCATCTGGCACCAACAACCATGCCACGTTCAAAGTCACTTAAATCTTCTTTCTTCCCCATTCTGATGCTCGTTTTGAACTGCAGCAGATCGTCTTGACCATGTCTACATGTCTAAATGTATTGAGTTGCTGCCATGTGATTGGCTGATTAGAAATTTGCAATAGAGCAGTTAGACAAATGTACCTAATAAAATGGCCGATGAATTTATACAGTATAAACATAACAACCTCCTCTCATGCCATGCCTTCTTCACCTCAGGGGACTTTGGTTTCCGGCTCATTGTGTAGATGTTCTTGCTTACTTTAATATGACGCATGAGCAGATCTGTTTTCTCGCTAGTTCAGTTTTTCTACTTAAAAAATTGTCTGCCATATAAACAAGCGGTTTCACCAAAACCTGCTCTTAGAAGCAATGGAAGATAAGACTCCAATGGAAGAACCCCCCCATAACAGGTTAAGAGAACAAGGACAGCTCTTTAAGATCATGAGTCGGGTGGATCATAGCAAAAGTGGATTTGGACATGTTCTAAGGGCACCTGAGCCATGCACTTCAGTTGCTTAGATAAATATATAAATAGAGTCCTTAGTTTGTCCCTAACTGATGTATTCTCCCTCCATTTTGTTTTCAATCTTTCAGTCTCTTTCTCTAAACGGAGATGGAAGTCCTATAATTTAAACATTAAGCTTGTAATTACTGTCCATCTGAGTCTCCTGTCTGACACCGGCATGAGAGAATGACAGTGATGTGAGCCGCAAGTGAATGCATATGGAGTGGCGGCTCGTCCAGTTTCCAGCCCGTGAACAGACGACGGCCTAATTATTGACCCACTTTGCAGCACGGCCATCGCTCAATGGCTGCAGTCTGTCACCCTCTGTGCGCCAGTTCAACACAACCACAACAACAACAGACAGACAGACAGAGACTGGAAACACATTAACCCAGAGCTGCGGGGCGGAAGTGAGCGACCGACTGTCTGTCTGTCTCTGATGAAGTCAATCTCTCATTATGGCAGCTAATTACAGCAATAATAGCCATTGTGAAGGGCTAGGCTCAGACCAGAATGGTGTCGGACGGTTTGATTCCTGCAGGGTTTTCTTTCTCTTTCATCATAAGCTCTTCATACAACAGACACAAAAGTTTGAAGAGGCTGGTAGTTTCAGGCTATTTTCAAACACGGTTTGATTGCTTGGTTTCAACTTGAGTTTGTTTCCAACTCTGCTCCCTCTGTCAGGTCATATTTGACATATGCTACACATGATGATCACTTACATTATTCAAGTAGACTGAAACATAGACTAGAATACTGAAAAAAACATTGTTTTTATTAATTTTGCTGGCATTTACATATGAGATTAACTGAAACATTTCTTTAAGATATGTTTTTTAAAACATTTATAAAAAAAATTAAAACAAGCTTTATAATAACAATTTGAGAAATTGCATATTAAATTGAAATATTTGGGATATTATATTTGTAAAATCTATTTTGGATAATTAAAATTAGAATTAGAATACTATAATACTATTTAAAATAAATAAATGAATGAATAATTAATAAACAATTAATAATTCTAAAATAAAAAAACTGTATTATTATAATTATAATAATAATAATAATAATAATAATAATTATTATTATTATTATTATTATTATTATTATTATTATTATTATACAATGCCTATTAATTTGGAATATTATATTTGAATATTAATTTAGTATGAATAAAATAGGTATAATAATAGTAATTATTAAATGTTATTATGATAATAATAAGGTTAGCTTACTTTATTTATACATATAGGTAGATTTAATTTGCTGTCAAGAGTCCTTGTTTCATAACAGTCACACCAAAAAGAAAAAAAAAACTCGCAGTGACAAAAACAAATGGACAAAAAATAAAAAATAAAATAAATAACAAAATAAACCAAAAAATAAAAAAAATTTATTAAATGTAAAAATTTATTAAAAATAAAATAAAAAACAAAATATAAAATAAAATTTAATTAAAAATTTAATTAAATTTAAAATAAAATAAAACAATAAAGAATATAGGGGATGAGCAGTGTCACTTAAAACTGTGCATAGTCTCCAGATCGGCTGGTGAAACCATGGTCAGCTTACTGGGCCACTTAACTATTTGATTTAGTTTATATTTCTGTAGGTTTCCAAACCGTGACACCAAAGTAAAAGATTAAATGAATTCAAGCAAAGTATGGTAAAATAAAATCATCATGTGTTTATCGATAATCGAATAATAATAATAATAATAATAATAATAATAATAATAATAATAATAATAATA